>BPLR01003069.1:0-140515 GCA_021605095.1 Caerostris extrusa | reverse complement strand
ATTTATATTCCTCCATGTATCCATATATGCGATGTATCTGTCATCAGACTGAAGACATCTCTACGCAGGGAATAGATGAAAGAATTTATTTGCGTCATATTTCTCTTTGCTTTTTAGATGGAGTCGGATTGCAAAAGCATGCTGCTCCACTGTCATTTAGTCTGGGGGTTGGAATCTGGACCTTATTTTTCATTTGGACGCTTCGATTTATCCGTTAGATCTTTTTGTTCGGGTGGGATTTCTTTAACTTCCCTTTTTAGAATAACGTGATGTCGCCAGAGTGTTTCAATTAAGAAAAAGAGCAAAAACATTATAAATTTCAGTATTTTTATTTACCTGCCCTTGTAGTAGATAAAGCGGCTAGTGTGGAAGATGGCCGAAATTCGAATCCGTTACGGCCATCATTGTAGTCACTGCTTTTAAAAACGAGGGTTTGACTTGTTGCTCGTTCTTTCTTGCACACTTTGGGCTCAATTATATCCGGGGACTTTCAGCTACACCACACCACATTATATTGCTAATAGAGTTGAGTTGTTCCAGTCATTTTAGAAATGATGTGGGTGACTCTCTGCAATCATATGAGACAGCACCTACGGTTTAAAGTGGATACGAAACAACTACAAATATTCATGGCACTGCTGGCACTCGAGACCCGAAAGCCTGTGGAACCAAAGCAGCGCTTCAGAACGCTCGGTTATTCAGACCTTTATTCAAACTTATAACAAAAAATACATACCATCGAAAGAATATGAACCTTAAGCATGTGTAGTACCAAGAGGCGCAAAGCCGCGCCTTTAGCTGAGAGGAAATTCAATGGCGATTGGGACCATGTGTGTAAACTTTCTCACTGTTGTTATTCTGCTGCCTGGTAGAAGTTTTTAAGCTTTTCTTTCACATAAAACGCAAATCCTTGGCAGACTACCTAAAATCCTTCTGTATATGGTGTCTTAATGACCTAGATTAAAGAAATAACAAGTTTGATTTATATTCCACTAGATGTATCCGATATATGCGTGTATCTATCATCGAGATGAAGAACGTCTATACGCGAGAATAGATGGAAAAATTTATGTGCGTCATATTTCTTTTTGGCTTTTCAGATGGAGTCAGTTGCAAAGGCATGCTGCTTCAGGATCATTTGATCGGGGGTTTGGAATATACCTTATTTATTTGGATGCTTCAATTTATTCGTTGGAGTCTGGCGTTCGGGTGGGCTTTCTCTTCAATGGCATGTTGTTAAATTGTTTCATTTCAGAAAATAGCCAAAATCTTTCAAAAATTTCAATATTTGCTTTTGCCTCGGGACAGTCCCAATGACAATATGCGCAGCCAGTATGTAGTGGGCCGAGGTTCGAATCCGTTGCTGGTATTATAGTAGTCAATGATTTTAGAAAGCAGGGTTTGGTTTTGAGTTTGTCTCTCTGTTGTCATTTATGCACACTTTAAGCTAATTAGACCGGACCTACATTTTGACGTGGATTCAGAAAAAAATATTGAAATATTGAGAAATTAGGGTTTTAGTAGGCTTTCAGTTGAGCATTATATGAATTGAGATATTATGATTTTTATATATTATATTTTGTTAAGAATTCAGACTTTTAAAATAAAGTTGTGAATTTTAATATTATAAATAATAACAAAGATTACACCAGATTAATATTATTAAATTAATAAGAATTGATCAAATAAATTTTTAACAAATAATTGGGAAATTTTTAACTTGAAACGCTCAAAACATTTACAATATTTTTATTTCATGCAATATTATTAGATTTTGTATATAGATAATATTTTTTAAAGACACACAAAAAACTTTTAAAAATATTTTTATACTGTTTGGTTCCAAATACGAAATTTTAATCTTTTATATGGGATTTTCGTTTGATAACTCTTACTTTTCCAACTCTTATAAGTCAGTGATTGAAAATTGATGTAAAAACATGCATAAATGAAAGAAGTTTTTACATTATGAACATTAAAAACAATTTATTAAAGTTTTTACTACTTGAATGGCAATTTTTAAAGAAATTACAAGCAATTAATTTTTTGAAAACATTCTACAAAAGTGAACAAGCAAAAACTATGGATCACTTTTTCAAAATCAATTTTACCCTTTACAGAAACCTGCAGTACAAAGCTTTAACCTTATATTTTACGCAGCCGCCTTCGGAAGAGCACTATCTTTCAGTTTGACCAAATCGATACATAATAAGGAGCCTGGCGGCAAAGTTAACACAAAGGCGTATTGTTCTTTAATAACACAATAAAAAGGGATGGCAAAGCAACCACTACTCATTATTTTCTTGTTTGAAAATGTACCTGAGCAAGTTTTGTTCACTGTCAATTTCTTCCTATCTTCTTTATGTGTCCGCCTTCCTAAATTTATGGCGACAGTGTCGTATATCTCTTTCGCAAACTCTCGCTAAGGAAGGCGTGACTTCCAGGATTTAGAGCGCAGGAGAACTCCCCTTTCGGGAAGACCAGGCGAATACCGTAAAAATAGAAAAGCAAGTTTGGTTTATATTCCTCCATGTATCCATATATGCGAGTATCTGTCATCAAATGAATGAAGACATCTCTACGCAGGGAATAGATGAAGAAAAAATTTATTTGCGTCATATTTCTCTTTGCTTTTTTAGATGGAGTCGGATTGCAAAAGCATGCTGCTCCACTGTCATTTTTATTCTGGGGGTTGGAATCTGGACCTTATTTTATTTGGACGCTTCGATTTATCCGTTGGGATCTTTTGTTCGGGTGGGATTTCTTTACTTCCTTTTTTAGGAAGATAACGTGATGTCATGCCAGAGTGTTTCAATTAGAAAAGGCAAACTGTATAAATTTCAGTATTTTTATTTACCTTGTAGATAAGCGGCTAGTGTGGAAGATGGCCGAAATTTGAGATCCGTTGCAGCCATCATTGTCTCTGCTTTTTAGAAAACGAGGGTTTTGACTTGTTGCTCGTTCTTTTTCTTGCACACTTTGGGCTAATTATATCAGGAATTTCAGCTACACCACACCACATTATATTGCTAATAGAGTTGAGTTGTTCCAGTCATTTTCGGAATGATGTGGGTGACTCTCTACAATCATAGCGAGGACAAAGCACCTACGGTTTAGAAAGTGGATACAGAGAGCAACTACAAAGTATTCATGGCACTGCTGGCACTCCGGGCGAGAAACCTGTGGAACCGACAGACGCCAGAACACTCACGGTTATTCAGGCCTTTATTACAAAGCTTTATAACCGAAAAATACACGCATCGAAAGAATACGGGCCTTAAGCAATGTGCGTGCCAAAGAGGCCGCAAGCCGCCTTTAGAAACAACGAGGAGATTCAATGACGATTCATATTAGAATTCACGCAGAAGAATTCGTGATGATTCAGATGAAGAATCTATACGCGGGGAATAGATTGAAGAAAAATTTATTTTTCGTCATATTTCTATGCTTTTAGACGCGTCGGATTGCCAAAAGCATGATGCTCCATTATCTTTTCGGTCAGTTTGGAATCTGGACCTCATTTTATTTGGACGCCCTAATTTATTCGTTTCGTCCTGGTGGGATTTCTTTCACTTCCTTTTAAGAGATATCCAGCATGTTGCTATATTGTTTCAATTCCAAAATAGCAAGTCTTTTTGAGAAATTTCAGCTTTTTGTTTTTACTTTTCCTTGGCTCGTGGAAGAAGCAGCTGTGCGACAGAATGACGGCCATCTTTGCTTAGCCACTGCTTTTGGTAAAGAAGGTTTGGTATATGGTTTTCTGTCTGTCTGTATTAACTTTTTGTTGCATACTATGAGCTAATTAGACCGGGACCTACCACATTTGACGTGGATTCGGAACCATTACTACTACACCACCGTGCCTACGAGTTGAGTGGACACTATACGGTTTGGGAGTGATGGCAGGTAGAAACGACGACTGGGCTCCGTGACGCTCTATGGTTATAGCTATACCGGACTTTTACGGTTAAAGAAAGTGGATTCAAACTGCTAACAACATCCATGGCACCCCTGGGACTCGAACCCTGAAACCTGGCGGCACACAGCGCCAGGCGCTAGCCACTTGGCATTGTGATCCCTCATTAAAAAGTAAATGTGCTGAATAGATTTGGTATGTTAATAATAATATTTTCACGCTCACTACAAATAATTTTTGAAAATATCCATACGGTTTTGTACAAAAATACTATATTTTAATCTTTTATATGGGATTATCCTTTGATAATAAATTTTCGAAAAATTCTATATTTTAAAAAGGATTTAAACTTTCATATTTAATAATTGAGTAATATAAAACAAGCATCGACAAAAATTTTACATCATGAATCTTTTATTAAAAACAAATGTATTAAAATCTTATACCTGAATGCGAATTTTTAAACAAAGCACATGCAATTAATTTTTAGAAATATTCTATAGTTGAACAAGCAAAAAAGAAACTATACATCCTTTGAAAAATAAATTTTGGGCTTTACAGAATGATTAGGCTTTACGAGGCATTAACATTATATTTTACGCTGCAGCCTTTGTATGAGCACTTTCTTTCAGTTTATTAAATGGAAGGCATAAATAAGGCCTAACGGCAGCTTAACACAAGGCGTATTGTTCTTTAATAACGCAATAAAAAACGAGCAGCCCAGAAAAACTATTATTTTCTTGTTTGAAAATGTATCTGAGCAAGTTTAGCTCACTGTCAATTTCTTCCTCTCTTCTTATTGTGCCCACCTTCTAAATTTATGGCGACGGTGTCGTATAACTTCGCAAACTCTTACTAGGAAGGCGTGACTTCCCAAGATTTAGAGCGCAGAGAACTCCCTTTCAGGGAGGACCCGGCGACGTAAAAATAAGAAAACAAGTTTGATTTATATTCCTCCATGTATCCATATATGCGTGCATCTGTCGTCAGATGAAGACGCGTCTATACGAGGGGAATAGATGAAGAAAAATTTATTTTGCGTCATATTTCTTTTGCTTTTAGATGGAGTCAGTTGCAAGGCATGCTGCTCAGGATCATTTCGGTCTGGACCTTATTATATTTGGACACTTCAATTTATTCGTTTGGGGTCTTTTCTCTGGTTTGGGATTTCTTTAACTTCTTTTTATGATATAACAACATGTTGCTAGATTGTTTCAATTCAGAAAATAACAAATAGTTAGAAATTTCAGTACTTTTGATTTATGGCTCGTGGATGACAGACGAGGTTCGAATCCGTTGCAGTTATCATTGTAGTCACTGCATTCAGAAGCAATATTGGTATGGTTTTCTCTCTACTTTGAGCTAATTAGACAGGGAATTACAGTTTAAAGTGGATTCCAAACAAATACTACTATTACAGCTACTATGACCACACCACATCGCTGTATCGAAAAAATTAAGGAAGAAACAAAAATTCAATATTCTTTGCTGTTCTATGTTACACTTAAGCAAAAACTAAACCCGGGTCTTAATCCATTACCAGAAAGTGTTCGAATAGTAACATAATTTGGAATTAGAGCATAAAAGTAGAATAGCACCATAATAAGAATTTTTACTAATAATCTAAAAAAATTATGAAAAAAAATGTTTTTAAATATTTTTTATGTTTACCATAAAAAAATATTTTAATATTTTTTTTTTTTATGTTTTACCATAAGTAAAATTAAAGCCAGGGCCTAATTGATCAACAGAAAGAGTTCGAATACGAGCATAATTTGGAATAGCAGCATTATAGAAATTTTAATAATAATCAAATATTTATAGAAGAAAAAAAAATTCCGAACATTTTTTACCTTTTCATGTTTACCATAAGCAAAACTCAATCCAAGGCCCTAATTGATTAACAGGAAATGTTCTGATATTAGCATTAAACAACTAATTGTTCCTCGAATCTAGTGTTACATCGACGTATTCTAGCAAAAGAGAGAAAAGTGCGTCTGAATTGCATTCAAGAATGGAAGCTGCCGATCCCCAAAGCTTTCAACCGCTTTCGAGGATCTCATTTGCCCCCCCTTCCTTTAGAATTCAAAGCTTCAAATTCGTGATCAAGCGCGTTAAAATGCAGATAGCGTCGGATGTTGCCACTTTCCACTGATTAATGTCCTTCGAGTCGGGCTAATAGCGTTTCGTGTACATAAATCCAGGCATAACGGGCGTGTGGCGTAACGGTAAATAGCTAGAGCATTAGCCATTCATTAGCTTAGGAGACGGTGTATTGATTTTAAGGTATTTCTAAGTATTACCATTCCGGTATAATTGCTTCTAAGAATCTTATTTGTAAATTTAAGTTACTTGAAAGGAATTGGTGTATCACGTTAATTAAATTCAGGTAAATCTTGAATATTAATGCAAATTACATGCTTAGATTTTCGATTTTAATTTCTAGTATCTTACAAGCCGAAGTAGCATAATAAAATTTTAATAATGATATAAAAATTTATGAAGAAAAATTTTATATTCAATATTTGTAACTTTTTATGTTTTTACCATAATCAAAACTACACCCAGGGACCTAATTGATTAGCATAAATTATTCGAATAATAGCCTAATTTTGAACAGTAGCCTAATAGTCAAATAGTACCAAAATAGTTATTTAATAATAATCTAAAAATTTAAGGAAGAAACAAAAATTCAATATTCTTTACTTTCTTATGTTACACTTTTAAGCAAAATTAAACTCAATGTCATAATTGAACAGCAGAAAGTGTTCGAATAATAGCATAATTTGGAATAATAGGACAAACTTGAATATTATCATCATAGAAGAATAGTAGTATAATAATAGAATAGTAGCATAATAAAAGAATAGTAGTATAATAATAGAATAGTAGTATAAAAATAGAATAGTAGCATAATAGTAGAATTGTAATATAATAGTAGAATAATGGCGTAATTTGGTATAGTAGCATAATAGAATAGGTGCATAACAGTATGTTAATAGTATAAGTTGAATAGTTGGCATAGTAGAAGAATAGTAGCATAATTTGGAATTGTAACTTAATAGAATAGTAGCATAATTTGGAATAGTAGCATAATAGGAATTTCAATAATAATCTTAAAATTTATGGAAAAAAAAATTAATGTAAAAAAATTGGTATTAATATAAAAGAGTATTGAAAAATATATAGAAACATTGAAAATTTTTTTTTTAATATTTTTTTTACTTTTTGATTATATTTCCATAAGCAAAATTAAACTCAGGGCCCTAATTGATTAACTTCAAGTGTTCAGATAGCAGCATCATTTTATCAAAAACGTCCAATAATAACTAATTGTTTCCTCCACTCTAGTGTTACACCAGCGCACCGGAGCAAGAGAGAAAAGTGCGTCTAAATTGCATTCAAGAATAGAAGTTGTCCGATCCCGAAAGCTTTGAACCGCTTCCCAGGATCTCATTTGGCCTCCCTTTAAAATTCAAAGCTTGAAATTCGTGATCAAGCGGGTTAAAATGCAGATAGCGTCGGATGTTGCCACTTTCCACTGATTAATGTTCTTCAAGTCCGGGCTAATAGCGTTTCGTGTACATTAATAAAACCAGGCATAACGGGCGTAACGGTAAATAGCTAGCATTAGCCATTCATTACCTTAGGAGAGGATATATTGATTTTAAGATATTTCTAAGTAATACTATTCCGGTATATATGTTTCTGAGAAAATTATTTATAAATAGGTTTAAGTTACTGAAAATGTAATTTGTGTGTCACGTTACATTAAATTCCTGTAGGTAATGTTGAATATTAATGAAAAATTCATGCTTAGAGTATTCGATTTAAATTTCTAGTATCTTTTAAGCTAAATGTTATATAGTTAATGAAACCATAATTATTTCAATGCATTGATGTGTACTTTGGGGGCCTGATGGCCGAGTGATTAGCGTTCTGGCGCTCGGTGCCACAGATTACGGGTTCGAGACAGGGCGTTGCCATGGATGTTTGTAATGGTTCGGAATCCAATTTAAATCGTATTTCACTCTCTAACATGCCTGTTGGGCGACAGGTTGGCAACCCTATCGTGTAAAAGAAAACATCTGTTTTGGAATCTGCCAATAGGTAGACGGTTGTTGTGTCATAAAAAATAAAATCATTTTTTAACTGAAACTCGCAGTCTTTCATTGTCAGGCCGAGAACTATTCACATTACCCACGTATATTTTACCATAAAGCAAAACTAAACCCAGGCCCTAATTGATTAACACAATGTGTTCAAATAGTAGCATAATTTGGAATAGCAGTAAAACAGCATCATGATTATAGAATATATAGCATAATAGTAGAATACCAGCATAATAGGAAATTTAATAATAATGCAAAGATTTATGGATGAAATTTTAATTTTTTTTATTTTACTTTTATATTTTACCATAAGCAAAATTAAACCAGGGCTGTAATTGATAAACTAAAAATGTTCGAATTGTAGCGTAATTTGGAAAAGTAACATAATAGTAGAATACCAGCATAATATAAATTTTAATAATAATCTAAAAAGATTTATGGATGAAATTTTTACTTTTATGTTTTTACCATAATCAAAATTAAACTCAGGGCTGTAATTGATAAACAGAAAATGTTTGATCAGTAGCATAATTTTTTTTCAAAAACTTCATTTAACAGCTAATTGTTCCTCAACTCTGGGTGTTACATCAACGCACTGGAGCAAGAGATAAAAGTGCGTCTGAATTGTATTCAAGAATGGAAGTTGATTGTGCAATCCCGAAAGTTTTTAGCCCATTCCCAGGATCTCATTTGGCCTCCCTTTAAAATTCAAAGCTTCAAATTCGAGATCATGCGCGTTAAAACGCAGATAGCGTCGGATGTTGCCACTCTCCACTGATTAATGTTCTTCGAGTCCGGCCTAATAGCGTTTCGTGTACATTAATAAAGCCACGCATAACGGGCGTGTGGCGTAACGGTAAATAGCCAGCATTAGCCATTCATTAGCTCAGGAGACGGTCTATTGATTTTAAGGTATTTCTAAGTAATACCATTCCGGTATATGTGTTTCTAAGAAACTTATTTATAAATAGGTTTAAGTTACTGAAATGTAATTTGTGTGTCACGTTAAATTAAATTCCTGTAGGTAATGTTGAATATTAAAGAAAAATACATGCTTAGATTATTCGATTTAAATTTCTAGTATCTTTTAAGCTTTATGTTTTATAGTTAATTAAACCATAATTATTCCAATGCATTGATGTGTACATTGGGGGCCTGATGGCCGAGTGATTAGCGTTCTGGAGCTCGGTGTCTCAGATTATGGGTTCGAAGAGACAGGGCGGACATGAATGTTAGTTTGATCGTACGTATAGGAATGTTAGGAAAGATATATGTTTGTATATGGATGTACCAAAGGTTCGGAATCCACGTTAAACCATAGGTACCGGTCTAATATGACTGTGAAGTGTTGTACGTCCGACTGACAACCCACCCCGTAAGAAGAAAACATCTCTTCTTTCGGAATCTGCCAATAGGCAGGCGACTTTGGCCCACCATGGCACTGTTACGCCACTGATGATGAATGAATGTGTGCGAGTTTTGGCGATAATTTTTATATATGGTGATACGTTATTGGTAATACTTATTTTGGCGATAATTTGAATAATAGATAATTAAACCATAATTATTTCATAAGTATTAATGTGTACTATCTGAAAATTACTGTTGGATGTGCGAACATTTTTTTTTAATAACCGAACTAAAACCGCCTACATAAAGTATTCCAAGATCTAGAAATGTTTGAAAAATTCGCCCGCCATCAACAACAAATTTGTAAATATTGCCACATTTGGCGGTAATTTTCATACATGGTGATACGTCATTGACAGTTATTATTTTGGCGATAATACGAACAAATGATAATTAAACCATAATTATTTCAATGTGTTAATGTGTACCATGAGTATTTTTCTGAAAATTACCGCTGGATATGTTAATATTTTATTTTTTAAGCCAAATTAAAACATTCTAGATAAAGTATTTCCAAGTTCTAGAAATGTTTGCAAAATTTGGGCGCCTTCAGCAACAAAATTGTAAATATCGCCAAGTTTGGCGGCCATTTTTCTATATGGTGATACGTCATTGGCAATTATTATTTTGTCTAGTATATACTTTTCTAAGAAACTCATTTATGAATAGTTTTACATTACTGAAGCGAAATTTGTATGTCACGTTAAATTGAATTCATGTAGAAAATATTGAATATTAATGTAAATTACATACTTATATTATTGGATTTCAATTTACGGTATCTTTTAAGCAGAATACTATATAGTTCATGAAACCATAATTATTTCATTGCATTGATGGGGGACAGAGTAATTAGCGCTCTGGCGTTCGGTACCCTAGTTTAGAGTTCGAGTCAGGGCTGTGCCATTGATGGTTGTAATGGTTCAGTATCCACTTTAAACCATAGTTCTTGGTTTAATATGACTCTAGAGCGTTGGGTGTCAAGCTTTCTACCCATAAAAAGAAAAACATTTGTTTCAGAATCTGCTAATAGGAGACATCTTTGGCTCAACATGGGACTGTTGCACCACTGATGAGGACGATGCATGTGTACGATGCATTATCTTTCTGAAAATTACCATTGGATATGCGAACATTTTATTTAAAATGCCAAACTAAAACCTTCTAAATCAAGTATGCCAAGATCAAGAAAATGATTCCAAAATTTGCCATCCTTCAGCAATTTTTAAATCATGCTAAGTTAGGCGGAAATTTTTATGTGTGGTACGTCAATGACAATTATTATTTTGGCGTTATTATGAATAATAGATCATTAAACCTAATTATTTCAATGTATTAATGGGTTCAATGAGTATCTTTCAAATTACATTTGATATGCGAATATTGTACCTTAAAAGTAAAACTATAACCTCCTAGATAAAAAGTATTTCAAGGTATAGGAAATGTTTGCAAAATTTGCCCGCCTTCAGCCACAAATTTGTAAATATTGCCAAGTTTGGCGGTCTCTATGCTGAGCGGCCCATTGTAGGCGCAGGCGGCAATGGTTTAGCTTGAGAGGGATCCTGTATAAAGGAGTCCTTGCGCACAGTCCACGCTGCAGCAGGCGTCTACGAATTGATGAAGCACACAATGAAACACCTGTAGCTATTGACCACTGTGCTGCCAATTGTCTAGAGGAAGCTGTACTGTCCGTCAGCACCATGCGGACCAGGTGTCTATAATCGAGAGCTGACGTCATATTCCGGGGTCCACTCCCGGATTTCCGAGTTGTCCGGCACTCGTCCGTCCACTGCTTCCAAAGACGCATCACTGCGCTGCTGTTACGCTGCACACGAGCTGCTACTGCACGATAAGACAATCCAGCTTCACGAAGGCCGATGATTCTCCCCGTTCAAACTCTGTAAGTTTTTCAAATCTCGCTCTCTTTCATCGAAGAGGCATAAGTAACGATTGAGCTAACGTTTACCACTAGCAGATAACCACCGATAACCATACACGCCTCGCTACAGCCGTCTATTTATTCATATCCATCCGCCGTTCAGAGGGCGCTGCTCAGCATACGCATGCGCTACGGATTTGAAATTCTAATCATTTGTATATCATGCGCTAATTTGCATTTCCTGAAAATTTCAGCTCACTCGCGTAAGTCTTTCATGGTGTTGCAATTTTCACAAACAGGAGTTTATATAATATAGTCTGGATTTTTATACACAGACATGAAAAAAAAAAAATACCAGATATTAGGATTACATCACAAGTACACTACAGTCTAAGGCCGGAGATTTTTCAGAGTTCTCGAATCTACGCTGAATCTAATTGCCAATCTGCGGCAGACCTCAATTATCATACAGCGTGATAAACGAACCCACAAGGGGTTCACAATGAAAAACAAGTGGGAAATTCGGCCTGTTCCGTGACTTAAAGGAAAAATAGAAAACAACATTTATGGTCGACTCGTCGCAGAAATCTCTTTCTTCTACATCAAAAACCTCCTTTAAAAATCAATACGTCAAGAGCGGGGATCAGATTCCCTCACTTCTCATCGGATTAGACATTTCTCAGCTCGTAGTCTATCACCCATCACGATGGAACAACTCATGGTATAGTTCATATTCAATCAATAATTCTATATGTAAAATTCACACATACATTCTCTAATTGCATGAGTCTCATTATACATGATACCGAAAAACCTGCTGTCAGATTTGAGTGACAAATTGCTCTCATTAGTACAAAACACTAATTACCTGTGATATAACTACCCACAATACTGCATATCTGCTGTCAAATTTGAGTGATGGGTTTTTATTTTATACTTGTCGAATAACGTACATTCCTTTCTCTTGGGAATGAATGCCAACAGTCTTCCCTTGAGAAAAAAAAAAAAATGCTGCAATACAATGGAATGTTTTTTTTTTCCGGGTGTGTCAATAATGATAAAATTTGAAAAATACTACTAGTAAAAAGTAAATTTTTATTTACTTACAGTTAATGAAGACATTATATTTAAAATGGTTTCGTTACTAAGGTCATACAAGAAAACACCCGTAAATTTCCTTCTTTTTTTACTATGTTGTTAGTTTCATATATTTCATTTATTTCTGATTTTCATAAATAATAAAACTTTAAAAGAAATAAACGATAAATTATAATTAAAATGAAAATATTTCAAAATTTTCATACAAATTCTACTCTTGCATAAAATATTCCCGTTGCCTAATTAAGAAAAACTGCAATATAATTTGCAATCTTAAACATATTAGAAAATAAACACTAAAAAAAAAAAAAATTAAAGATATTTTAGAACATTCTTTAGCATGAAAAAAAAAAAAAAAAGTAATAATTAAATCCTTTTTTTTACAAATTAATCTAATGATAAAAATATATAATGATTAGAAAATCTGACGCACAGAAAATAACGTAACTTTAAAAATATGCTGAATAACAAAAACTGCAACAGCCATTATTAAACATAATGAATGGCTTAATTAAACCTTTTTTTCATAATTTCTTATATTTAGGCAACTATCAAAAATGTTTAATAAGTCATAAAAAAGAGTAAAAAATATAAAAGGTAAGAAATTTGATAAATAAAAAAAAAAAAAATTCAATCTATTCATTAATTAAAAATTCTTTTCTTTTGGAATTGCTAGTTATTACGTATATTACGCCAGATTTTTCTTACTAAAATTTGCTTTAATTTTTTTTCAACTTAATTTTTATAATTATTATATTACATAATGTAAATTTAGAAGTTAAAATAGAGGAATAAAATATATTTGTAATGCAAAATTATTAATTATTTGATAATTAAAACATATTCATTAATTATTTTACAGAAAAAATATAATGCATTAATGTCGATTGCAAGTATATCTATTTATACATCTATCTTTATTGATATTATCATAATCCCTCATGGAAGGAAGCAAGAGGGGGAGCAGCTTCAGTTTTGATGGAGAACCCGTAGGTAGAAGTCTGATTTATGCTTCGTGCCGCTGAAGAAGGAGGGTAGCAGAGCTTTCCGGGAGGAATTTTAGGGGGAATTACCACACATTTGCGTATCATATAAGAGAAAACCCGGAATAACTCCCTCAAGTAATCCAACTAACGGGGTAAAATGTTGCACATCCTAAAAGCCATTGAGTTTCTTCGTTTTTTGAGAAGTGGAAAAAAAAATATTTTTCCTAAATAGTCTATTCAGAATTTTGTAACGTATTCTAAATTAAACTTCGCTGTTTTTCTTATGTTCTGTACTGGATATTTGTTTCAGCAATTTTAAAAAATGCAATTACTGCATTATCTATAAATTTGAAATTTGTTTGTTTTTTATGACCTAGTCGACAGTAATATCTAGACCAAGTTCATGAACCCGTGTGTTCTCATGCAGGGAGGAAAGGTAGCTTCTGTTTTGATGGAGTAACCATAGGTAGAAGTCTGACTTCAGCTTCCGTGTCGCTGAAGAAGTATGCCAGTGCTTTATGGGAGGATTTTTAGGTGGAACTACCCCGTAATTGTGTATCATATGGGAGAAAAACCGGGATATTTAGAGCAGGTAGTCCGACTAACGAGGCAAGATGTTGAACATCACAAACGCCATCGAGTCTCCCAGTTTTTGAAACAGTGTCTACAACATGCCCTTAGTGGATTGAAGCTCCACTCTAATGAACACCAGCGGCGCTCGTTGCCACTGAGCCACAAGTCAGGTTATATTTTCTTATTTATTTATCTATCTGTCTGTGTCTATAAATCTATTCTGTCTATGTCTATCTATCTAAGCTGTCTATCTGACTGTCTGTCTGTTTATCTGTATGTTTGCCTTTTGACTTTCTGTCTATCTACTTATCCGTCTATCTATCTGTATATCCCTCTATACATGTGGTATATCTACCTAATTTAGCTATATGTCTGTCTATCTATCCATTTATCTGTCTATGCCTATTTGGCTGGCTGTCTCTCTATCTATTTGTGTATCTAACTCTCTATCCTCTATATGTCTGTCTGTCTGTCTATCAATTTACCTATCTGTCTATGTGTATATGTCTGTTTGTTTGTCTATCTATCTATGTGACTGTCTGTCTATCTGTTCGTCTATGTATCTGTCTATCTGTTCGTTTATCTATCTATCTACCTATCTATCTGCCTACCTCTCTATCTATCTATCTATCTATATATATATACATCTTGAATATAAAAAAATTCTTATTTGCAAGAAAAGACTCTTTTTTTAAATTTTAATTTGATTATTATTGCTTTTGTTAAACAAAGGAGGAAACATTATAAATTTAATTACCGCAATAATCAACAAATTGCAGAATGAAAAATTTTGCTTTTAATCATAACATTACCTCATATCTCTCCTGTAAAACATCAAATTTTGAAATGACCCTTTTATTTCAAATAAATAAATGCTATTTTTAATTAGGATTTCCATCTATTTTAAAGCAATCATTATAATTTAAAAACTATATTATATTTATTAATACATAGTTTCTGTAACCATAAATTCACAGTTAGGTAAAATCCTAAACATATACCATAAGATTTTTATCACCTGACTTTGTTTATGATGGGGCAAAGAGCAGACTCTTATGGAGTAAATTATAAGCAGCAAGTAAACTAACTAATAAAGAAGATGTCGTGTCTGATACGAGGCAGAGTCTCTTGAGCGTAATTGTCTGCGTCTTATACTTACATACTAATCAAGTAAGTATTATATACTATGTAGACCTAATAGGAAACTCTCGAAATAGTTTCCATTTAGTAGTATTCCCACAGGAAGTATAAATAAAAATTCAATACCGGAAACTGTGTATTTCATTGAAATATCAATAATAAAGCTTGTTTCCATTAGTTCACAAAAGTTTGGAAATTAAAATTGAACAACTTACGCTTGTATTTTTATACTTGAATAATAAATGCGCCAAAAATTGCTTATTTGCTAAAATTGCATATTTGCAAAAAGTTGTATACTTGTATTTTGGATATATTGCATATTTACATATATATAATACTGTATATTGGATATGCAGGGATATACAGTATGCATTTGCATGCATTATATATGCACACGCATGGATATAACATGCACCTGCTTAGATAATATGCATATGCATATATATATATAATATTTGCATATTGGATGTATTGCATATTTACATATTTGCAAAAATTGGACTAAATTTTGAAATAAATTAATCATATAATAAAATTAGCAATTTATAAATTTTGCTTGAGGTTTGTTGCCTTTTACGAAGTGAATTACATTTTTAAAATACGTATTTTTTTCTTTTTTTTTCAAATGTTCATTTTGACTTGAATTATTAATATTTTGCGGACAAAATGGTAGATTCAGCGTCACACAGGGGGACGCTGACCACATATTGCCTACAGAAGTATGATTAAACATCCGCCACGAATGTTTCACGTTATTATCCTCCTATTTATCTTGATGGTCTGATGCTAATTGGCTAGCGCTCTGACCTTTGGTACCACAGGCATCAGGTTCGAATCTGGCAGGCGCATGGATGAATGTGAGTGGTTCGGAATCCTCGTTAAACAACAGGTCCCGGTCAAATTAGCATAAAGTGCGCACAAAATAACTGTAGAGCGACAAACCAAACCAATCTAAAAGTAAAACCACAGTTTCTGTAACCGTAAATGCACAGTTAGGTAAAATCATAAACTTATAACATAACGTTTTTATCACCTAACTTTGTTTATGATGAGGCCGAAAAGCAGAATGTTATGCAGTATACTAAAAGCAGAGAGTAAACAAACTAATAAAGCAGATGTCGTGTCTGATCCGAAGCAGAGTCTCTTGAGCGTGATTGTCTCCGTCTTATACTTACATACTAATCAAGTAAGTATTATATATTATGTAGACCTAATAGGAAACTTTCGAAATGGTTTACATTTGGTAGTATTCACTCAGAAAGTATAAATAAAAATTTAATGCAAGAAACTGTGTATTTCATTGAAATAGCAATAATAAAGCTTGTTTCTATTAGTGCAAAAATTTTTTGGAAATTAACAGTAAATTACTTGTATTTTTATATTATGATAATAAATGCTGTGTATTAAATTTTAAGTATAAATTTTGAGCTACAATTTTAAATAAAGTAATCCTACAATATAATTAGCAATTTATTAACCTTGCATGAGGTTTGGTTTGATTTGTCGCTCTACCGTCATTTTGAACACACTTTAGGCTAATTAGAGCGAGACCTACAGTTTACCGTGAATTCCGAACCACCAACAAACATTCATGCCACGGCCAGTATTCGAACCTGAATCCTGTGGCTAGAGCGGTAGCCAATTAGTCATCAGACCGCCCTTGCATGAGGATTGTTGTTGTTTTTAAAAGTGAATTATATTTTTAAAAGACATATTTCCTTTTTCAAATGTTTATTTTGACTTGGATTTATAATAGTTTGTGACTAGAATGGTAAATAGGACCCTCTAGATTCAGGGCCACCTAGGGGGCAACGCAAAAAATATTTTAAGCTGCACCCGAATATTGATTGTACCCCTGAATTTTAAATAAACATTCGGCATGAATGTTTCCCGTCCTCCTTCTCCTTTTTCTTTTGCTGCCCGATGGCCAATTCACTAGCGCTGTGGTACCACAGGCTTCAGGTTCGGATCCTGGCGGTGGCATGGTGTTTGCTAATAGTTGGAATCCATGTTAATCTGTAGGCGCGCAAGTTTCCACAAGCTTTAATTGGGACACATCCTCTTATCGACACGAAAGCTTTCGTTTAGACGTTGCAAAATTTCGTACTCAGATCAATGTTTTAACAAAACCTATGTTCTGTCCATCAGATCACACTGGTAAAATCGCATGAGGGCTAATATTAGCTATTTATGTGATTAAAGATTTGATTAATCTAATAATGTATTTATTTGATTAAAGATTTGATTAATCTAATAATCTATTTATTTGATTAAAGATTTGATTAATCTAACAATCTATTTATTTGATTAAAGATTTGATTAATCTAATAATCGATTTATTTGATTAAAGATTTGATTAATCTAATAATCGATTTATTTGATCAAAGATTTGATTAATCTAATAATCTATTTATTTGATTAAAGGTTTGATTAATCTAATAATCTATTTATTTGATTAAAGATTTGATTAATCTAATAATATATTTATTTTATTAAAGATTTGATTAATCTAATAATCTATTTATTTGATCAAAGATTTGATTAATCTAACGATCTATTTATCTGATTAAAGATTTGATTAATCTAAATAAAAATAAATAAAAATAAGAAAACTTATATTTTATATAAATTTGAATGAAAAGATATCAATGAAAAATAAGTTCAGTTTTTGCATCTACAATTTTAATGATATAAGTTTCATAAAAATTATATTTATTCTAATTTAAAAAAAAAAAAAATAAATAAAACAAAATTTTTTTTTCCTAAGGTATTTAGAAAAATATTCATAATTAATATTGAAGCTAGAAAAAAGAATAATTAGTTTATTTTTATATCATTAAAAGTAATTGGAAATTTAAAAAAAATGTCAGTTGTTAAAAATTTCCTCATTATGTAAGAGATTGAAAATTCTCTTTCATTATAATAAAATGAAACCTTTTAATACATATAATTAGGAGATTATATTTTAAAGCGGGCAATTTCAAAATTATCGATTTTGGAATACATTCTGTTTCAGATGGGAAATCAATTATTACTGGAAGTTATTAACAGAAGTAATATTTTTACCAATGAAACATAGTAAAAAAGAGTGTAATGATTTTTGTGTGAAATGTAATCATGGAAATTTAAAAAATTATTTTGAAAGAAGTCAATGATATGAAACAATTACTAATAGAAAGAAATAATTAATCAAAACGAAAATTTGGCTGTATGTTTTAGAAGTCATGTACTTATATTTTAATAATAAATCTATTATTTGTAAAAAATAATTGGGCAATGTATAAGAAATTGAGTTAATTTTTTTAAGAATTAAAGTTTTCGAATAATATCAGTTGTCCTTCATTCTAATAATCAATGTTTCTGTGTAAAGTATAACAAGTTTCATTAAAATATTTCTGTAAGATTACTTTGTTAATTGGAAAATTTTATCATTAAAGCAATTTATTTAATTTCAATAGGGATATAATAGCGGATATTAATAAATAATAACAAAAAATGACAATGCTTGAAATCAAAAAAAAAAAAAAGAAGAAAGAATGACATTGTATTTTGTCTATAAATACATATTTTAGACGTTGTTTTATACCTGAAAAAAATTGAGCAATTTATGCAAAATTATGTTACAAATTTTCAAGAATTAAATTTTCAAGCAATATCTATCTTCCTTAATTCCAATAATTATTGCGTCTGTGTAAAGTATAACAAGTTTTATTTAAATATTTCTGTAAGATTACTTCATTAACAGGAACATTTTATCAGTAAAGTTGTTTATTTAATTTCCATAGTGCTGTAATAGTCGATATTGAAATAAATAATGGCATTGTATTTTGCTGACAATTACATATTGTAGACAATTGTATTCATTCATATTTATTTTTTAATATTTTCTACTATGCTACTACACTATCTGGAAGAAAGGGACGGGACACCCCTCGAAAAGTAGAAAAGTCGGCAATACAGCTGACACATGCGCAATAATAGGTATCACGTGTCAGCCATATCCTATAAATACTCTGTGGAGTCAACTAGAGTTGTTTTTTGTCAAGATGCCGCCACGGGAAGAGTTGTCTGAGTTCGAGAAAGGTGTATTGGTTGGATTGCATCTTGCCAAGGTGTCAATTAGGGAGATATCCCGTTTCCGTAACTGCTGAAAATCAACTGTAGCACGTGTTGTGTGTCGCTACAAGACTGAGGGACACTGTCAGAACAAACCCCGAAGTGGACGACCTACAGTTCTCCCCAGCAGGGACCGGCGGGTGCTCGGCAGGGAGATTCGAAGTAACCGTCAAACATCCATGGATAACATCGCTAATGAGTTTAGACAAGCCACAGGTGTGGCCGTTTCGACCAAGACTCTTCGTATCGAGGCCCATAAGTTAGGTTACACTGGACGTTCGGCGGCCCATGAGTCTTTGATTACGAAAACCCACAAGAAAGCTCGCCTTCGATGGGCCAAAGACCACCGTACTTGGACTCTGGATGACTGGAAACGCGTCCTTTGGAGAGACGAGTTATGATTTACGCTTTTCCGTTCCGATGGACGTGTTTGGGTATGGCGTTTACCAGGAGAACACCTTTTGCCCGAGTGTGTCGTCCCAACTGTAAAGTTTGGTGCAGGAGAATTGATGGTATAGGCCTGTATCTCCTGGTATGGGCCCACTGGTGAAGGTTGATGGTGCAATGAATGCCGATAGATACTGTGATATTCTCGACAATCATGTCCTTCCTACCTTGTGGCCAACTTACGGTATGGATGATTGCTGGTATCAAGACGACAACGCAACATGCCATGTTGCAAGGAGGACTCTTGATTGGTATGTGAACAACAACGTTAAACGCATGGAGTGGCCGGCGCAGAGCTCTGATCTTAACCTAATTGAACATCTCTGGGACGAATTGGACTGTTGGTTGAGGGCCTGCACCGCACTCCCCAAAAGTAAGCCTGAATTATGGAACTTCCTGTTAAACATTTGGAAGGAAATTCCTCTTGCCACTATGGCTAATTTAGTGGAAAGCATGCCCAGAAGGGTTGCAGCTGTGATCGCAGCCAAAAGGAGGCCCTACCTCCTATTAATTTTAATAAATATGGGTTTATGTCGTTATAGTGTCGTGTCCGTCACTTTCTTCCACATAGTGTATTTATGTGCAACAATCAAGGTCAAGCAATTTATTTAATTTCCATAGTGATATATTATTGGATATTGAAATAATTATTAACATTATATTTTGTTGATAATTATATATTTTAGATGCATGTGAAATGCATGTGCATTGTATAAAAATAAATAATGCAGAACATTTCTTATATATTAAAACATTTACAGATCTTTAATAATAGTATCACTTTTGAAGACCCATATAATATAATTAACCACATTAAAAGCCTCTTATTTATTGTGAATTAATTAATTTTAAACCATGTTTCATGTAATTTATGAAGGTTGTAACCAGTTTAACTATTTAAACAGTTCTTTATATAATTAATGAAAGTGTAATATATTAAAATAGTTACATATAACCCCTGACATTTGAATAAATTTCAACACTAACACGAGCGAGCACAAAAAAATGTTAAAAATATATTGATTGAAAGATTAATTTTTATTTTTTTTTGTTTTAAAATTAATTCTGCGCTCATGTTTTGATAGATCTCTCAAAACTTAATACATAATAATTAAAAAAATAACTCTTGTTAAACATGGTGAATTTATAATAAAAACAATTTTTCAATAACAATATATTTCATTTTTATTAAGTTATTCATCACTGATATGTTATTTTGTTTATGCTATTTATTTTTATACGTTATTTTATTTATGTTTGTTATTTCATTTATGTTATGTTTCTTATTTATAACATATATACATATTTTATATATTGTTTATATTGATTTATATATAATTATATTTTGAATTTTATATATACATTATATTTTTTTTAACGTTATTTATGTTTTTTAGTTTATTTCTGTTTTATTTAAATTAACAAATAACGTTTCAATTATCATGTTTAAATAAATATTCAGCATTAATTAAAAATATTTCTACATATAGTATTTAAAAGACATCTGGAAAAAAATATATATATATGCATACCTTTAACATATATATTCGTACTTCCTTAAAAATATTAAAGCTCTAATTTTGAGCTTAAATAATTTGTTTGTAATCACATTTTAGTCCTATTCAAAAAGACTTAACCATTAGTAGTTCAATAACATCTAAGTAGTTTTAGCCAGAATGTAAATATATCCTTAACATAAACTTTAAGATTGAATCTTCTATTTTTGCATTCTTGTTGAATGGTTGAAGATATTTATGTATTGAAATTTCTCTTTTTAGCTGTTAAATCATCTTTCCTTATTTTCTTGAATTCCAAATAACGTATATAGTATTAAACATAGAACAAATGTTTAGAAAATATTTTTTTCATTCTGATTTACGTTATTCTGAAAACACACCTGTGTGTCAGATTGGAATTATATTCTTCACTCAATTTCTTTTTTTTTTTTCATGTAGACCACACACACGAAGCAAATTCCTAGAACACCTCTGAAAAAAATGCATTTCTTACACTGTAAAAGAAAAAAAAATTGACCTGAACTAAAAATAAAGAGATAAAAAAAAAAATCACTGTAAAATCATTTGCGTCGTTTGTGCGACAAATCTCTGCTATTATTTCCTTCGGGACAAATTCTTGGGAAAAAAAATGGAATGTCCATCAAAGCACCTTCCATAATATACCTCTTTCTCCAGGAAGTGGAATCTCCCGAAATGATGAGAGTCTGGCAAAAAGAAACACGCATCAAATGAGATTTTCGATTGAGACAGATTCAAAAGTATACCTTGAAAAGTGTTATTATTTCCTCTGGACTGCCTTCATGTGAGCTAAATGTGTTTTAGACTTGGTATCGACTATTTGTTCTATTGCTCGTACTCTGATTACCTGGACATCGATATCTATGGTTAGAGGTTTCGCAAAGATGTCTCGAATTACTTGTGTTTTTTTTCAGACTCTTTGTCTTTGGAGTTCTTTTTTTTTTTTTTACTGTGTGCTCCAATGACGTTTTTCTTTTTTTATCTTTTATTATAGTTATTAAGCGCCATTTATTTAAATGGTGTAATTATCACATATTTACAGATTCGTTATCAATTATTTCTTTATACAATTTTGTCTTTCGGAGGCTAAAATTTCCACAGATTCTTTCATTTATTATTTGAAATAGCATTATTGAGCCTTATTAACCTTATTGATGGCCGAATGACCAGCTCACTGACGCTCGGCGACAGGATTACGGTTCGAGGTTTGGCGGTGTCATGGTGTCCTGGTCTCATATGACCGTAGAGCGTGACAGAGTCCAATTAGACTTCTTCTCACCGACGTTCTTCCCAAATTGTAAAGGGGCTTCTCAGCTCTAGACACAGTGATGTGGTGTAGAAGTAGTATTACACCTTAAACAGTATTCTAATTATTATGGCTGTAGAGCGTTGTGCGTATGTCCGATAACCCTACTATTAAAAAAAACATCTCTTGTATCGAAATCTGCCATTAGGTAGATGGCCTTGGCCAAACATGGGGCTGTTGCGCTAATGATTATATTGAATAACTTTATTATTTTAATAGTAATTAGTTTATACTATTATATAGAAATTTTTAATAATTAGAATATCGTTAAACCATACTTTTTTTTAATTCTAGTCAGCTCATATACAGAATTTTTTGTATTATTGGTTTTAATTGCGTCGAAGACTCTGTCCTATTAACCATTGTCCCAGTGAGGTGTCCAAAGTGGGAGCAGCATAGCACTGTTACTCATTTAGCACTACACAGTGGGCGCGTGTAACTTCAAGATAGGCTACGGATACGAGTACCAATACGCCAACAACGCTCTACGATTCTGTTAGACCGGGACCTACGATTTAATCGAATCACCACAAGCATGCAGGACAGTGAAATATTTTATTTTATGTAGTTTTAAACACATTGTAAACACATCCTTAACATAAACTTAATGGATGAAAGTTATGAATGGATGAATTCTTTTTGTATTTCTGTTCAATGGTAAAGGATTTAAGTATTAAAATTTCTATTATTTTACTTTAATAATCATCTTTCCATATTTCTTTCAATCCCCAATAACGTAAATAATATTAAAATTATTAAAGTTCATACTCAAAACGTAGAAAAATGCTTCGGAAAATATTTTTTTTCGTTCTAATTTAAGTCATTTTGAAAACACCTGTGTGTCCGACTGAAATTATATCCGTCATTAAATTTCTTTTTTTCCTTTAGACCACACAAGACGCAAATTCCTGAGGCAAGCTCTGAAAAAAAATGCATTTCTTACACCGTAAAAGGAAAAAAAAAATTGACCTGAACTAAAAGTAAGGAGATAAAAAAAAAATCCCTGTAAAATCAGTTGCGTCGTTTGCGCGACAAATCTCTCCTATTACTTCCTTCGGGAAAAATTCTTGGAAAAAATGGAATGTCCATCAAAACACCTTCCATAAAATACCTTTCTCCTCCAGGAAGTGGAACTTCCCGAAATGATGATAGTCTGGCAAAAAGAAACACTCATCAAATGAGATTTTCGATTGAGACAGGTTCAAAAGTATACTTTGAAAAGTGTTATTATTTCCTCTGAGCTGCCTTCATGTGAGGTAAATGTGTTTTAGAGTTGGTATCGACTATTTGTTCTATCGCTCGTACTCTGATTACCTGGACATCGATATCTATGGTTAGAGGTGATGATGGATGATGATGTCTCGAATCACTTGTGTTTTTTGGACTCTTTGTCTTTGGAGTTCTTTTCTTTTTTACTGTGTGTACCGATGACATTTTCTTATCTTTTATTGTAGTCTATTAAACCTAATTTGTTTCATTGGTATAATTATTACATATTTATAGATTTTTTAATGATTATTTCATTAATCGCTTGTATTTTTCATGGCTAAAATTTTCGATTCTTTCATTCAATATTTGTAATAGCCTTGTTATTTTAATAGTAATTAGTTTATACTATTATACAGAACACTTTTAATAATTAGAACATTGTTAAAACCGTATTTTTTGGAATTTTAAACAGTTCAAATACAGTTTTTTTTTTGTCGTATTCACTGGTGACTGTGTCGTATTGACCATGTCGTTAACAGCCAAAAGTGGAAGCAGCATAACACTGTTACTCCTTTAGCACTACCCAGGGGGTACGTGTAACGAAGATATGTTATAGACGCGAGTAACACTACCACTGCAACGCTCTACGGTCATATTAGACCGGAACCTATAGTTTAATTTCGCGACAGTCGAACGGTAGTCCAAGTTCTTCTGACTACTGGCAAATTCCGAAACATGAGATATTATCTTCTTTTTTTAACGGGGTGGGTGTCAGCCCTTAGCCCAGCACTCTACAGTAATATTTGACGGAACATACGGTTTAAAGTGGATTCTGAGCCTCTATAAACCTGCATGGCTCCGTCGGGACTCGAACCCTACACCTGTGGCACCAAGCGCTAGTGTGTGCGGTTTCGTGTATAATATATGTACGTTTCGTTCTTAATGGTTTACGAATTTCATGAACATCACATTTCCAACCCTGCCATTGTATATTTTCTAGAGGCTCGTGTATTTCTTATTGATTTGCCAATGCAGTCGTTATCATCCAACCTTTTGAGTTTTATGTTTATTAAATTATTTTCAGTTTCACTGCTACAACTCATGATCATAATTTACTTTTCTATCGCACAATGATAATGTTTCAAAATCAATCTTGCTATAGATGCATAATGTGACACAGTCCAGTCACATTAATGTGACCACCTGTCAAAAAGCCAGAATAACCACCCTTGGCCGCTGCGAGACGTGCAGGAAGAGAGTCAATTAGTTTTTCTGAACGTGTTCACTGGGATGCTGAGCCATGCCGACTCCAGTGCCGTGGCCAGCTGCGCTAGATTACGCGGTTGAGGATCCATGGCGTGAACAACCCTATCGAGGTGGTCCCACAGATTCTCGATTGGGTTTAAATCCGGTGAGTTTGCTGGTCAGGGGTGTACGATAAACTCATCCTGGTGCTCTTCGAACCACTCACATACACAACGAGCTGTATGAAACCTGATAAAATTTTGATGAAATTTTGTATGTCTTTAAATGGGACTCTGAAGGGTTAAGGTTCACAATTGGATCCGGAAAGTGGCGCTACAATCGATATAATTCTTCTGTACGTGAATTTGTCACTGAACTCTTCCTAATCTACTGGACCGATTGTGATGAATTTTTTTTTGTGTGTGTTTGACAAAACATAGATAAGTGTTTTTATGAGTGACAATGTTTTTTAGAATGTTTTTAGTGAGAATGTTTTTTTATGAATGAGAATGTTCCTTTCTCGTAAGTCACTACCAGATGGTGCTGCAGTATATCACCTTCTATACAGTTCAACCAATCGCTATGAAAATTGGTAATATTATGTATTTGAGTGGAGAAAATAGGTCCGTGCTGTCCACTTTAATTGCTACTTGCCACCAGATGGTGCTGCAGCATTTTATCTTATATGCCATTCAAACGATCTCCATGAAAATTAGTATGCGCATATACTGGAACATGGAGAATATACTCGCGATATGCAAATTTCTACATTTTTTTTTTAGCATTTTTTTATTATATTTTGTAGTGTTGTGCACAGCCAATTTTTACCTAAACACTAAAAAACCCAATAATGTAGCTATTCTGAAAAGATGAAGGGCTGGTCTAATTAATATATATATATATATATATTGACCATAAAAATCGAACAAGTGGTTTTAAAGATGGTTAATATAGATCATCCATCTAGGGTGGCATTTTTATACAAACTGTTTAATTTTACGTTGTATTAAGTAGAAAGTATTAAATTAAATATTTATCTATTAATATATAATATATATATATATATATTTGTATAAAATTAAAATTTTTTAAATTATATATTTAATATGTATTATGTACTTAATATTTAAATATATATTTTCATGCATTTTTAAGTGTAATGGATATTTGATACATTCTTTACAAACATGGTAGCATTTAAAATTCATTACAATTATTTTATTAGCGTAAATTCACGAAATCGTGTATCGTATTACCGAAGAATAATCCATTTTAACTTATCAATAATAAATGATAAAGTAATTGTTTTTGTCATAAAACATCACAACACAAAATATATCATACTTAACAATGAGTTATTAATAGCTAAATGGCTAAATGAATTAAATTGTATTTAAAGTAAAATAAAAATATATTTCTAATGATAATTAGAATTGTAATGAGAAATCTCCAATTTAATTATGCAATTAAATATTAAAAACGGGCCCTTTTTTTTATGCAGGCACTTAAAGTAATTACTTCGGCATTTTATTATTTATTCCGATCCGTAAAATTATCCTAAAGTTACAGTTAAACAGCGATAAATAAAAAGAAAAAATGTTCTGTCGTTCCACGATAAAAACAATTCCATTGATAGAAGAAAAGGAATTCTTTAAAGCGTTGGACCATGCACTTTCGATGGACTAAAAGCAAAACGTTCAGATAAACAAGAAAAAAAAAAAAAAAACGAAAAGAGCAAAAGAATAAAACAAAAGAAAAGAACAGCAATGTCCTGAAGAAAAATGTTTTCTTTCTGCTTTCTGGAAGAAATTCCACCGAGTTCTTAGAATCGAATAAAAATAATGAAAAATATTCAGGAAGTAAAAGTGCAATGCCGCAATAAAAAGAAAGTAAATTAAAATTTGAGATACGTAGAGATTTAAACAGAAGAATTTCATTTTCCACGCCAAAGATTGAACACAAAATTTATTAACTTTACAAGAATCTAGAGCTATCCGTTATATTAATTGTTTAAAAATTGCTTTGAAATAAATGTTTTTAGTCAATGTGTTGATTAGATGGTAATTGATTTGGTTATTATGTGTTGTTTTTCTCTGTTTCCCCAATTTTGTATAATTTCTGCATGTATATTGATTAATTTAATCTATATTTAATATTTGTATTTATCATTGTAAAGAAAAGACCTAACTTCAGCTAATATGTAAATTTCTATTTCAGTAATCAATTCCTTAAAAATTAAAAGCGTAGAATTTTGAAATAAAGAAATTTAAATTAATTGTTATCCATATCTATAGAAAAATTCGCTGATGTTTAACATAGGAAATAAGATTGATAATTAATTCTGAAACTTAATATTTTTAATTAGTGTTTCAAAAGTATCTTACTAGTGTTTAAGAATTTGGCAATAACAATTCGTTTTATTATTAAATTGACGAGAAGTAATTTTAAATATTAATTATAGCAATTTTTGTTAGACTTAATGTGAGTTGGGATTAAATAATCATAAAAAATTAAATGCAAAATAATATTCCATTGTTCATTATCATTAATAATTGACAAAGTAAGTCTTTTGTTATAAAGCATCACAACTCAAAATATATTATACTTATCATTTAGCTATTAATAGCAAAATGGTTAAATGAATTCTATTGTCTTTCAAGTACTTTATTAATTAGAATAGTAATGCGAAATCTCAAATTTAATTGTGCAATTAAATGTTCAAATCGGGAGCTTTTTTTATGCAGACACACTTAAAGTAATTACTTCAGCATTTTATTATTTATTCCGATCCGTAAAATTATCCCACAGTTAAACAAGATAAATAAAAAAAAAAAAATGTTCTTTCGTTCCACGATAAAAACAATTCCATTGATAGAAGAAGAGGAATACTTTAAAGCGTTGGACCATGCACTTCCGATGGACTAAAAGCAAAACGTTCAGATAAACAAGAAAAAAAAAAAAAAGAACAAAAGAATAAAATAAAGAAAAGAACAGCAATGTCCTGAAGAAAAATGTTTTCTTTCTGCTTTCTGGAAGGAATTCCACCGATTTCTTAGAATCGAATAAAAATAATGAAAAATATTTCAGGAAGTAAAAGTGCAATGCCGCAATAAAAAAGTAAATTAAAATTTGAGATACGTAGAGATTTCTACCGAAGAATTTCACTTTCCACGCCAAAAGATTGAACGCAAAATTTATTAACTTTGCAAAAATCTAAACCTATCCGTTATATTAATTGATTTAAAATTTCTTTGTAATAAATATATTTTAATCAATGTGTTTGCTGCGTTTGCAGAAAAGCAGACTTATCACTTTCACCTATTTTGCATAAATTCTGCATACATATTGAACAGTTAAAGATGTATTTAATGTTTTTATTTATCATTTAAAAAGACCTAAGCAGGATAGACTTTCAGCTAAAATGTAAATTATTTTAATTTCAATAACAATTAAAAGCATATAATTTTTTATTAATTAATTTTAAATTGATGATAATCCATATATCTATAAAAATAGCATGCTGTTTAACGAAAGACAATAAAAATGAAAATAATTCAGAGACTTAATATTGTTTACTTGTATTTAATAAGTATCCTAGTAGTGTTTAAGAATTATGCAATAACAATTTGTCTTTTTACTTATGTATAACTGTTAAAGTAACTACATCTTAAACATTTGTTCTTGTTGTTGTATCTTATACCACTTGGTAAACAGCAACATCTAGATAGAGCTCATAAACCAATGTGTTCTCAAGCAATGAAAAACTGCTCCAGAAATTGAGCACAACTGACTCTTCTGGCAATCAATGCAAGTCAAGATAAGGATAGAGTGACTTGAGTTAAACTATATTTCAAGTCAAAGGGAATAAATCTTAAGGCCCAACACATGATGTTGAGCACAAAGTTGCCCTCTGCGGAACCTAGCGAGGGCTGTCCGTTCGGATCTACTACCCGCCCCAATTAAATGTCACCAGGGCGGTTACAATCATACCACTCATGTACGGAGGCTTTCTCCAAGCGGAGTTGATATCTAATTTACATTAGAGGCAAATTCTGAGAAAGAGAGACAGCCACCATCAGTAGAGTGCTGCTCCTTTGCCAGTTCATCTGCAATCTAGATGCCATAAACACTGTGACGGAACCCTCTTAAAAATGTATTATTATGACGGCCACTCAATCAACCCAAAAGTTGAACAATGTTCACCGTCTATAGATCAATCTGTTTCTACCATTCAGGAAACAAGTAGTTATGCAATATATTTTCGGGCAAAAATAAAGCATACTTTTACTTTTAAAATGTATATCTTATACATATAACATCGCCAAAAAAAATTACATTCTTAAAAAATTATCTGGATTATTATAATTTCTGTGCTATCAAGATCCAATAATTCTATTATTCAACCAAAAATATGAGCAACAATGATTTAACTAAACTTTTATCAAGTAATGATATATGTAAAAACATAACAATGTGCATTTAATATATTAAATATTAGTTTGTATTGATAAATGTTTGTGTTTTATAAATTGTGTGGTACGTAAATGTATGTATTGTTAAACAAACAAACCGTTGATTTGCAAGATTAAAAACCGTTGGATGAGTATTAAAGCAGAAATAATATTTGATAAACATGAATGAAATAAAACATTTAACAAACATGAATTAATATAAATAATGTTTAACAAACATGATTGAACCGAAATAATGTTTAACGAATAAGAATGAAAAGAAATAATGTTTAACAAAAATGAATGAACAGACATAACAATGTTTTAATTCACAATTTTATTATAGAAAGACAAAAAATATATCTTTAAAAATTGTATCAAATACGCTGAGAAATTTTATTTCTAAACCAGAAATAAAATTTCTAGATTTTTTTTTTTTTAATAATCCTGTTTGGTTAAAACAAAAACACCTTGTGAACAAGTGAATAACAGCAACTAAAATCGAACAAGATAAATGCCTTCAAAACTCTTATTTCACGAAAGAAAAATCAAATACCTCACAAACGAATAGAACATGCCGAGGCAAATGGATTACTAAAAAAAAAAAAGTGAAAGTCAGCCACAGGTAAAACTTCTTCGACTTCAGATCTCACAAACAGAATTTGCTTCAAAATCAAATTCTATAATATCTACGACACACACAATAACCTCATCAAACAACACCAGGATTTATGTTAGAACGCTTCACAATTTCGGAAGACCCTCTAACTAAATTCCATAACATGCCAGATAAACCAATGAAGTTCTTCAACCGTATCTATGGCCACGTCAGTATCTCAGCAAAGATGCTCTCTTGGCTTTCCATAAGCTTCCATTGGAGGCTAACGATGGCAATATAGGGTATCAAAAGTGCTGATACTGTAGTAATTTGGTCCTCTTATCCAACTGGATAATGATACTGTTTCAGTTTATAATAACGTATAAACTAATGATCACGGTGTCCTTTATTGCCTCTCCTTTTCGTCTGGGATTGTATGTTAAAGGAATGGAGGTCTGTATTAATGGAAGACGCCCATTTTATCTGCTGCACGGGAATTGCATATGCTTTTAATTACTTCTATTACATAATTGTCATAATCCTACAAGCATATTTGTAAGTGAATCTACTTGAAGTGTGAATTTAAAAACCAGTTGAATGTAATTCAAACAAGTAGTATATTTTATTATTAAAATGCACTACTTCTTAAATACTTTTAATGCTATTCAAACTTACATTTTAACAAAGTTAAACATTTACATTATGTTTTACATTTTAACTACTATATTTGCTGCAAGAAAATTGTATATATCTTTAATTACTGTATTAATATTAAAATCATGTTGGGTTCCCAGAAAATGTAATTTAGCAAGTAATAATATTTTATTAATAAAATACAATTTTTTTAATACTTTTAATGCATTCCAAATTTATATTTTCACAATGATGCCTATTATTTCTGTTGAAAGATAATTGTATCTGCTTTCAATTACTTTATTATTTGTGAACCAGATATAAGATTTCTAGATTTTTTATTTTAAGTACACCTGTTCTGTTAAAAAAAACACCTGTGAACAAGTGAATAACAGCAACCAAAATCGAACAAGATAAATACCTTCAAAACTCTTATTTCACGAAATAAAAATCAAATAACTCAAACGAACATGCTGTGGGAAAGTGGATTACTAAAACAAAAAAATAAAGAGATAGAGTCTGGCAAATATTAAACCCTTTGACGTTAGATCTTACAAACGGGATTTTCTTCCAAATCAAATCCCATAATATCTGCGATACACACAATAACCGCATCAAACAACACCAGGATTTATGTTAGAATGCTTTACAATTTCGGAACACCCTCTAACCAAATTCCATAACATGACAGATAAACCAATGAAGTTCTTCAACCGTATCTATGCCACGTCAGTATCTCAGCAAAGATGCTCTCTTGGCTTCTGTTACGCTTTCGTTGGAGGTTAACGATGGCAATATAGGGTATCACAAGTGCTGAGACAGTAGTAATTTGGTCCTGCTTATCCAACTGGATAATGATACTGTTTCAGTTTATAATAACGTATAAACTAATGACCACGGTCTCCTTATTGCCTCTCATTTTCGTCTGGGATTGCATGTTAAAAGGGAATGGAGGTCTGCATTAATGGAAGACGCCCATTATATCTTCTGCACTGGAATTGTATATACTTTTAATTACTTCTATTACGTAATTGTCATATTTTCCAAAAGCATAGAAATGATGGTTGCTATTTGAAAGTGTATCTAAAAACGTGAATTTAAAAACCAGTTGAATGTAGTTCAAACAAGTAGTACGTTTTATTAATAAAATGCATTACTTTTTTAATGCCTTTTAAAGCTTTACAAATTTATATTTTAACAGTAAAACTTTTATAACCTTGCAAGGGAATTTATAATTTTAATTTCTTCTATTACACAATTGTCATATTTTCTAAAGGCATATTTGGAAGCGAATTTACTTAAATTTACGGGGACTTAAAAACATGGATACCAGTTGAATGTTTAAATAAGTAATATATGCTTATTAATAAAATACACTACTTCTTAAATACTTTTAATGTTTTTCAAAATTACATTTTTACAGTGGTGCCTATTATTTCGGCTTCACAGGAGTTGTATATGCTTTTAATTACTTCTATTAAATAATTGTCTTTAAAAACATGTTGGGTACCAGTTGAATGTAGTTCAAACAAGTAATATATTTTATTAGTAAAATACAATACTTCTAAATACCTTTTAATGTTTTAGTAATTTATATTGTAGCAAGGACGCCCTGCTGCAAGAGAATTAAATGTATGTGTGTTTAATTATTTATTAAAATTAAAAACCAAATTGTGTACCAGTAGAATATAGTTAAAACAAGTAGTGTACTTTTATTAATAAAATACACTATTTTATAATAGTTTTAAAGTTCCCCCAAAATTTATATTTTAACAGTTGCCTGTTATATCTGTTGAATACAGAATTGTATATAATTTTAAATACTTTATTAAGATTTAAAAACATGTTGGGTACCAGCAAATGTAATTTTTTGAATTTTAGAAATTTAGGAATGAATGAATGAATGAGAATTTAGAATTATTTATATGAATGTATATAATTTAGTATAGAATGTTTATAATTTAGGAATATAGATATTGTTTTAGCATATAGAATGTTTTAGAATTTTTTAGGATACAGAATGTTTTAGAATTGTTTTAGGTTATAGAACGTTCTTGAATTGTTTTAAGTTTTATTTAACTATCATGAAGTATAATGCAAACTGCTAATTCTGCGAAGATCCATTTTAAAAATTATAGGTGTTCCTGTCGATGTTGTGATGTTAAGAACTAACTTATTGCATTTTTTAGATATTAAGCTTAATAGACTTAATTTATGTAATGAAATTTTTAATGCCATTTGGTTAAATTTTCAGATATTAAATAACACACTATGTAAACATAATACTCATATTAATTATGTATTGTCCGAACCCGAAAGCTTTCAACCGCTTCCTGGTTGCATCCCCCCCTTTCAAATTCAAAGCTTCAAATTCGTGATCACGCGCGTTAAGATGCAGAAAGCGTCGGATGTTGCCACTTCCCACTGATTAATGTTCCTCAAGTCCAGGCTAATAGCGTTTCGTGTACATTAATAAAGCCAGCCATAACGGGCATGTGGTGTAACGGTAAATAGCTAGTATTAGCCATTCATTAGCTTAGGAGACGATCGATTGATTTTAAGGAATTTTTAAGTAATACTATTCGGGTATATTTGTTTCTAAGAAACTCCTTTATAAAGTGGTTTAAGTTACTGAAAAGTAATTTGTGTGTCACGTTAAATTAGATTCAGGCAGAGAATGTTGATAATTAATGCAAATTTCATGCTTAGATTGTTCGATTTCAATTTCTAGAATCTTTTAAGCTGAATATTATATAGTTCATTAAACTATAATTATTTAAATGCATTTATGTGTACATTGAGGCCTGATGGCCGAGTTCTTAGTGCTCTGGCGCTTGGTGACACATATTAAGGGGTTCGAGCCCGTTTTTAATGGTTCGGAATCCAATTAAAATCATAGTTCACTGTCTAACATGACTGTACAGCGTTCCGGAGATGGGTCGGCACCCCCACAGTGCAGAAAGAAATGATCTGTTCCGTAATCTGCCAATAGACAGATGGTTGTTGCGTCATGAAAATAAAATCATTTTTAACTGAAAGTCGCAGTGATTCATTTCAGGCCGAGATCTATTCACATTAAACTCGTATTTCTTACCATAAGCAACACTAAACCCAGGGCACTGATTGAGTAACAGAAAGTGTTCAAATAGTAGCAATGTTTGAATAGTATCTTGTAGAATAGCAGCAAAAATATAGAATAGTAGCATAATAGTAGAATAGTAGCATAATAGTAGAATACTAGCATAATAGAAATTTTAAGAAATCTAAAATTTATGGAAAAAAAAAAATGTATTAAATTTATTTTTATGCTTTAAAATAAGGAAAAATTTAAACCCAGAGACCTAAGTGATTAACAAGAAAGTGTTGGCGTAATTTTGAATAGTAGAATAGTAGCATTATAGTAGAATAGTAGTATAATTATAAAATAATAGTCTAATTATAGAATAGTAGCATAATTATAGAATAGTAGCATAACAGGAATTTTACTAATAATAAAGTAAAAATATATGAAAAAAATTTTTTTTTACTTTTTTTATGGCTTACCATAAGCAAAATTAAACCCAGGACCCTAACTAATTAACAGGAAATGTTCAGATAGTAGCATTATTGCATCAAAAACGTCTCCTAACAGCTAATTGTTCCTCAACTCTAGTGTTACATCAACGCAATGTAGCAAGAGAGAAAAGTGCCTCTGAATTGCATTCAAAAATGGAAGATGTCCGATCCCGAAAGCTTTCAACCGCTTCCCAGGATCTCATTTGGCCTCCCTTTAAAATTCAAAGCTTGAAATTCGAGATCATGCGCGTTAAAATGCAGATAGCGTCGGATGTTGCCAGTTTCCGTTGATTAATGTTCCTCAAGTCCAGGCTAATAGCGTTCCGTGTACATTAATAAAGCCAGCCATAAGTGGCGTGTGGCGTAACGGTAAATAGCTAGCATTAGCCATTCATTTGCTTAGGAGACGGTATATTGATTTTAAGATATTTCTAAGTAATACTATTCCGGTATATTTGTTTCTAAGAAACTCATTAATAAATTTAAGTTATTTAAGAGGAATTGGTGTGTCACGTTAAATTAAATTCAGGTAAATGTTGAATACTAATGCAAATTACTTGCTTAGATTATTTTATTTCAATTTCTAGTTTCTTACACAGCGAAGTAGCACAATAGGAATTTTAATAATAATCTAAAAATTTACGGAAGAAAAAAACTTGTTTTCAATATTTTTTACTTTTTTATGTTTTATCATAAACAAAAATAAACCCAGCTACCTAATTGATAAAGAGAAAGTTTTCGAAGAAAGATTTGGAATAGTAGCACAATAGTAGAATAGCAATTTAATGGGAATTTTAGTAATAATCTACAAACTTATGAAAGAAAAACATTCAATATTTTTTTTACTTTTTTTATTTTTTACCCTAAGCAAAATTAAATACAGGGCCCTAACTGATTAGCAGAAAGTGCTCGAATGGTAGCTGAAATTGAATAGTAGCATAATAATATAACAGTCGCATAATTTGAAACAGTAGCTTAATAGAATAGTAGCGTAATAGTACAATAGCAGCATAATAGGAATTTTAATATCAATATAAAATTTTATAGAAAAAAAAATAATGTTTTACTTGTTTATGTTTTGCCATCATTAAAACTAAATCCAGAGTCCTAATTGATTAACAAGAAGTGTTGAAATAGTAGAATAATAGTAGAATAGTAGTACAATTACAGAATAGTCACATAATTATACAATAGTAGCGTAATAGTAGAAATGTAGCATCATAGGAATTTTAATAATAATGTAAAAATATATGGAAGAAAAAAATTTTTTCAATATTTTTAACTAATTTTCTGTTTTACCATAAGCAAAACTAAACCCAGGACCCTAATTGATTAACAGGAAGTGCTCAAATAGTTGCATCATTTTATCAAAAACATTCCCCTAACAACTAATTGTTCCTCAACTCTAGTGTTACATCGACGCACTGTAGCAAGAGAGAAAAGTGCGTCTGAATTGCATTTAAGAATGGAAGCTGTCCGATCCGGAAAGCTTTCAACAGCTTCCAACGATCTCATTTGGCCCTCCTTTAATATTCAAAGCTTGAAATTCGAGATCATGCGCGTTAAAATGCAGATAGCGTCGGATGTTGCCACTTTCCGATGATTAATGTTCTTCAAGGCCGGGCTAATAGAGTTTCGTGTACATTAATAAAGCCAGGCATAACGGGCGTGTGGCGTAACGGTAAATAGCCAGCATTAGCCATTCATTAGCTCAGGAGAGGGTTTATTGATTTTCAGGCATTTCTAAGTAATACTATTCCGGTATATTTGTTTCTAAGACACTCATTTAAAAATTTAAGTAAATTAAGAGGAATTGGCGTGTCACGTTAAAGTAAATTCAGGTAAATGTTGAATATTTATGCAAATAACATGCTTAGATTATTTGATTTTAATTTCTAGTATCTTACAATCCGAAGTAGCATAATATGAATTTTAATAATGATCTAAATATTCATGAAAGAAAATTTTATTTTCAATATTTTTTACTTTTATGTTTTACCATAAGCAGTATTAAACACAGGGACCCAATTAATTTTCAAGAAGTGTTCAAATAATAGCATAGTTTGGAATAGTAGCCTAATAGTCGAATAGTAGCATAATAGGGATTATAATAATAATCTAAAATTTTAAGAAAGAAACAAAAATTCAATATTCTTTACTTTGTTATGTTACACCTAAGCAAAATTAAACCTAGATCTTAATTTGATTAACAGAAAAGGTTCAAATAGTAGCATAATTTGGAATTAGAGCATAAAATTAGAATAGCAGCAGAATAAGAATTTTACTAATAATCTAAAAATATTATGAAAGAAAAAGAAATTTTTTAAATATTTTATATTTTTTTATGTTTTACCATAAAAGAAAATAATTTAATATAGATTTTTTTTTTACTTTTTCTTATGTTTTAACATCAGTAATATTAAAAACCCAGGGCCCTCATTGATTAAGAGAAAGTGTTTCAATAGTAGCATAATTTGTAAGAGCACATAATAGGAATTTCAATAATATTCTAAAATAATTATGAAATATTTTTTTAAAAAATATTTTTATTTTTTTATGTTTTACCGTAAAGTAAAACTAAACCCAGATCCCTAATTGTTTAATAGAAATGTTCAGATAGTTGCACATTTTATCTAGTGTTACATCAACGAACTGGAGCAAGAGAGAAAAGTGAGCTCTAAATTGCATTCAAGAATGGAAGCTGTCCGATCCCCAAAGCTTTAACGGCTTCCCAGGATCTCATTTGCCCCCCCCCTTTCAAAATTCAAAGCTTCAAATTCGTGATCATGCGCGTTAAGATGCAGATAGCGTCGGATGTTGCCACTTCCCACTGATTAATGTTCCTAATAGCGTTTCGTGTACATTAATAAACCCGGGAATAACGGGCTTGTGGCGTAACGGTAAATAGCTAGCATTAGCCATTCATTAGCTTAGGAGACGGTCGATTGATTTTAAGGCATTTTTAAGTAATACTATTCCGGTATATTTGTTTCTAAGAAACTCATTTATAAATTGGTTTAGTTACTGAAAAGTAATTTGTGTGTCACGTTAAATTAGATTCAGGCAGAAAATGTTGATGATTAATGCAAATTTGATGCTTAGATTGTTCGATTTCAATTTCTAGAATCTTTTATGCTGAATATTATATAGTTCATTAAACTATAATTATTTCAATGCGTTTATGTTTTACATTGAGGCCTGATGGCCGAGAGATTAATGCTATGGCGCTTGGTGATTACATATTAAGGGTTCGAGTCCGTTTTTAATGGTTCGGAATCCAATTAAAATCATAGTTCACTGTCTAATATGACAGTAATGGGGTCCGGAGATGGGTCGGCAACCCCACAGTGCAGAAAAGAAAAATATCTGTTCCATAATTCGAATCTGCCAATAGGCAGATGGTTGTTAATCATGAAAATAAATCATTTTTTAACTGAAAGTCGCAGCATAATGTTTTAATCATCTTCAGGCCGAGATCTATTCACATTAAACTCGTTTGTTTTATCATAAGCAACACTAAACCCAGGGCACTAATTGATTAACACAAAAGTTTTCAAATAGTAGCAATGTTTGGAATAGTATCTAGTAGAATAGAGCAAAATATAGAATAGTAGAATACTAGCATAATAGAAATTTTAAGAAATCTAAAAAATTTATGGGAAAAAATGTATATAAATTTATTTTTATGCTTCAAAATAAGGAAAATTTAAACCCAGGGACCTAAGTGATTAACTCTAAGTGATTAATCCCCAAAGCTTTCAACCGCTTCCCAGGATCTCATTTGGCCCCCTTTAAAATTCAAGCTTAAAATTCGTGATCATACGCGTTAAAATGCAGATAGCGCCGGATGTTGCTTTCACTGATTAAGGTTAAGTCCGGGCTAATAGCGTTTCGTGTACATTAATAAAGCCAAGGCATAAGAGGCATGTGGCGTAACGGTAAATAGCTAGCATTAGCCTTCATTAGCTCAGGAGAGGGTCTATTGATTTTAAGGCATTTTTAAGTAATACTTTTTCGGTATATTTACTTCTCAGAAACTCATTTATAAGTAGGTTTAAGTTCCTGAAAAGTAATTTGTGTGTCACGTTAAATTAAATTCATGCAGGAAATATTAAATTTTAATGCATATTACATGCTGAGATTATTCAATTTTAATTTATAGTATCTTACAAGCCGAAATAGCATAATAGGAATTTTAATAATGATCTAACATTCTATGAAAGAAAATTTTAATTTTCAATATTTTTTACTTTTCATGTTTCACCATAAGCAAACCTACACCCAGAGCCCTAATTGTTTTGCATAAATTTTTCGAATAATACCATAATTTGGAATAGTTGCCTAATAGTCGAATAGTAGCATAATAGGAATTTTAATAATATTCTAAAAATTTGAGGGAGAAAACAAAAATTCAATATTCTTTACTTTTTATGTTACACCTAAGCAAAACTAAACCCAGTGCCCTATTTGATTAACAGGAAATTTTCGAATAGTTGCATAATAGTAGAATAGTAGAACAATAGTTGAATAGTAGCATAATAATAGAAGAGCAGCATAATTGTAAAATAATAACATGGTGGTAGAATAACAGCATAATAGGAATTTTAATAATAAGTTAAAATTTAATGGAAGAAAAAAGGTTTCTTCAATTTTTTTTTTTTTTTATGTTTTTACCATAAGCAAAATTTAATCTAGGACACTAATTGATTAACAGAAAGTGTTCGAATAGTAGCATAATATTAAAATAGCAGCATAATAAGAATTTCAATAATGATCTAAATTTTATAAAAGAAAAAAAAATTCAATATTTTTGATTTTTTATTTTTGTTTTACCATAAGTAAAACATAAGAAATCCATTGTCCTAATTGATTAACAGGAAGTGTTCAGATAATAGCATCATTTTATCAGAGACCACCCCTAACAGCTAATTGTTCTTCAACTCTAGTGTTACATCAACGCACTGGAGCAAGAGAGAAAAAGTGCGTCTGAATTGCATTCAAGAATGGAAGCTATCCGATCCCGAAAGCTTTTAGCTGCTTCCCAGGATCTCATTTGGCCCCCTTTAAAATTCAAAGCTCAAAATTCGTGATCATGCGCGTTAAAATGCAGATGGCGTCGGATGTTGCCACTTTCCACTGATTAATGTTCTTCAAGGCCGGGCTAATAGCGCTTCGTGTACATTAATAAAGCCAGCCATAACGAGCGTGTGGCGTAACCGTAAATAGCTAGCATTAGCCATTCATTAGTGTAGGAGACGGTATATTGATTTTAAGGTATTTCTGAGTAATACTATTCAGGTATAGTTGCTTCTAAGAAACTCATTTATAAACAGATTTAAGTTACTTAAAAAAGTAATTTGTATGTCACGTTAAATGTAATTCATGTAGAAAATGTTGAATGTTAATGCAAATCACATGTTTAGATTATTTGATTTCACTTTGCAGTATATTTTAAGCTGAATATTAGATAGGTAATTAAACCATAATTATATCAATGCATTACTGTGTACAATGGGGGCCTTATTGCCGAGTTAATAGCGCTCTGGCGCTTGGTGCCACAGATTACGAGGTCGAGTCAGGGTGGTGGCATGGATGTTTGTAATGGTTCAGAATCCACTTTAAACCATGACATGACTATAGAGACTGTAGCATGACTGTAGAACGTTGTGCGCTGGGCTGACAACTCTACCCCTAAACGAAAACATATGTTTCGGAATCTGCCATTAGGCAGACGGCTTTGGCTCACCATGGATCTCTTGCGCCACTGATGATGATGATGATGTTGAATGCTTACAATGAGTATCTTTCTGAAAATTACAGTTGGATATATTTTATTTTAAAATCAAACTAAAATCTCCTATATAAAGTATTTGAGATCTAAATAGCCGCCTTCAGTAACACATTTGTAAATATTGCCAAGTTTGGCGGCAATTTATGGTGCGTCATTGGCAATTATTACTTTGACTGTAATATGAATAACAGTTAATTAAACCATAATTATTGTATTAATATAATTAACATGTATTAGTGTGTACTATGAATGTCATTCTTAAAATTACCAATGTATATGAGAACCTTTCATTGATGCACCTAAAACCTCCTAGATAAAATATTTCAAGACATATTTAAAAAATTTGTCCTCTTTGAACAATTTTGTGTGTCATGTTGTTGTTGAAAATTAATTCAAATTACATGCTTAGATTATTTGATTTCAATTTAAATTATCTTTGGAACCCATCTATAGATAATTAAACCATAATTATTTCTATTCATTAATGTGCAAAATGAGTATCTTTCTGAAAATTATCAATGTATATGTGAATATTTTATTTTAAAAGCCAAACTAAAACCTCCTAGAAAAACTATTCCAAAATCAAGAAAATCTTTGCAAAATTTCCTCGCCTTTAGCGACAAATTTGTAAACATTGCCAAGTTTGGCGGTAGTTTTTATACATCAGGATATGTCATTAGCAATTATTATTTTGGCGATAGTATCAGTATAAGATAAATCATTTTCTCAAGAACTTAGGTCAGCTATGATCTATTAGAAAAATCATTAAAGAATAAATGTAAGTTAAACAACTATTTATGGATGCACAAGACAACAATTGTTTTGTTATCAAAAGCTATTTTACTGTTAATGTTAAAAGCCGGTGGAGCCTTATGACCAATAATGGCTGGCCCTCCGTACCATAGTTTTCGAGTTCGAGTCTCGTCGTTGTCATAGATGATTGCTGTAGTTCGGAATCCACTTTAACATGGCACAATATGATCGTAGAGCAGCAAACCAATACATTATACGGAATATCCTATGACAGAGTTGGGAGTGGGTTGTCTTCATTAGTAAAAACACCAATATGCAATAGAACTACCCCCAAACTGCTTATCTGCTGTCAAATTTTAGTGATGGGTTGTTATTATATACTATGAGTTGTTATTATATACTCTCTGGTAATGGAATGTCAAAATCTTCCCGTGAGAAAAATGCTACAATACAATGTAATGATTAAATTTTTTTTCGTGTCAATGAATTTAAATTTGAAAAATATTACCAATGAAAAGTAAATTTTTATTTGATTAAATTTAATGAAAAATATATTTAAGATGGTTTTGTAACTATTGTAGGATTATACAAAAAAACACCTGTAAATTTTTATCTTTTAATATGTTACTTTCTAAGTTTATACAAGAGAATTTCATTTTATTTCTGCTTTTTATATACATAAAAGTTTAAAAACGAAATAAATGATAAATTATATTTAAAATATGAATATTTCAAAATTTTCGTACAAAGTCTACTCTTACATAAAATATTACCGTTGCCTAATTAAGAAAAATTGCAATATATTTTTGCGATATTAAACATATTAGAAAATAAACACACAAAAAAAGATATTTTAGAACATTCTTGAACATGCAAAAAAAAAAAATAATTAAATCCTTTTTTTACAAATTAATCAAATGATAAAAATGTATAATGATTAGAAAATCTGACGCACAGACAATAACGTAACTTTAAAAATATGCTGAATAACAAAAACTGCAACCGCCATTATTAAACATAATGAAAGGCTTAATTAAACCTTTTTTTCATAATTTCTTATATTCAAGCAACCATCAAAAATGTTTAATAAGTTAGAAAAGGAGTAAAAAAAACATAAATGTTAAGAAATTTGATAAATAATAAAAAATAATGCCAATCTATTCATTAATTAAAAATGCTTTTCTTTTGGGATTACTAGTTATTACATATATTATGCCAGATTTTGCTTACTAAAATGTGCATATTTTTTCTTTCAAATTAATTTTTATACTGATTATATTATTTAAATACAAAATTTAAAGTTAAAATAGACGAATAAAAGAGCTTTGTGATGCAAAATTATTAATTATTTTATAAATAAAATATATACATTAATTATTTTACTCAATAAAATAGAATACATTAATTTTGAATGCAGGTATATATCTATCTGTATATATATCCATGCTGTGTTGCTATTATCGTATTTCTCCTGGAAGAAGTTAAAAGGGGGCAGCTTCTGTTTTAATGCAACATCCGTAGATAGAAGTCTGACTTCTGCTCCGCGTCGCTGAAGGAGGAGGGCAATGCCTTTCGGGAGGAGGACCTACCCCCATTTGCGTATCGTCTGAGGAAGAAAAACTAATTTTTCAGACCAGGTAGTCCGACTAACGAGGCAAGACGGTGAACGTATATCTAGAAGACGTCTAAGTAGATGATGTTTAGTTAAAAGTCTGAATTGGATACTAGTCGCTGAAGAAAGAGGGCAGTGTCTTTCCTGGAGGACTTTTAGAGGAAACTACTCCGAATTTGCGTATCGTATAAGAGAAAACCCGGAATATTCAGAACAAGTAGTCTGACTAGTGAGGCAAGACGCTAAGCATCACAAACGCCATCATGGCTCCACGTTTTTTGAAACGACGATTGCAATAAAGCCGCCAGGGGATTGAACCTCCACCCTAATGCACACCTGCGGCGGACGTTGCCACAAGTCACGCTATATTTATTTATCTATCTAACTTTCTATCTGTCTGTCTGTCTATCTATTTATTTGCCTGTCTCTAGATCTATATCTATTTGCCTGTCTGTATATCTATATTTATGTCTGTCTATCTATCTATCTATCAGTCTGTCTATATATCTATCTGTCTATGTCTATCTTCATGTCTCCATATATCTATTGAATATATTGATTATCTGAATAAAAAATTCTTATTTACAAGAAAAAGACACATTTTTTTTTAAATTTTACTTTATTTCTATTCTTTTTGTTAACAAAGTAGGTTATAAATTTATTAAACGAAATAAAAATCAAATTACATTGTGTAATAATTTGCTTTTAATCATAAAATATCTATGCCTCACCTTATATATCCTGTAGTATAAGACATCAAGTTTTAAATAACACATTTATTTCAAGTAAATAAATGCTTTTTTTGAAATTAATATTTCCCTTTACTTAAAACAATCTCTATAATTGGAAAACTACATTTTATTTAGTAATATATAATTTCTATAACCCTAAATGCACGGTTAGAAAAATCGAAAGCATATACATAGGAAAGCATAGGGTTTTTATCACCTAACTTTGTTTATGATGAGGGCAAAGAGCAGAATTTTATGGAGTAAACTAAACTCAGCAAGTAAACAAACTAATAAAGCAGATGTCGTGTCTGATACGAAGCAGAGTCTCTTGAGCGTAATGGTCTGCGTCTTATACTTACATACTAATCAAGTAAGTATTATGTAGCATGTAGACCTCATAGGAAATTTTCGATATGGTTTCCATTTAGTAGTATTCACTCAGGAAGTATAAGTAAAAATTCAACACAACAAACTGTACATTTCAGATAAATAGCAAATATAAAGCGAGTTTCTATTAGTCAAAAATGTTTTGAAAGTTAAAATTAAATTACTTGTGCTTGCCTTTTCATATTTGTATAACAAATGCTGTTTATTAAATTTTAAGTTAAATTATAAACCTTGCATGATGTTAGGTTTGGTTTGTCGTTCTACTGTCATTTTGTACACACATTAGGCTAATTAGAGCAGGACCAACAGTTTAATGTGGTTGTCGATCCCCTAACAAACATCCATGCCACCGCCAGGATTCGAAGCTAAGGTCTGCAGTCAGAGTGCTAGCCAATTGGACATCTGGCCGCCCTTACATGAGGATTATTGTGTTTTTCAAAGTGAATGACATAATGTTCATTTTGACTTAAATTATTAATCTTTTGCGAATAGAATCTTTTGCAGTATATATGACCCTGTAGATTCAGCGTCATCCAGGGCGAAATTAGGAATATTCTTTTATGATACACCCAAATATTATACCAAGCATTTTGAATAAACATCCGTAGGTTTCACGTCCTCCTTCTCTGTTTCTCTTGCGACCTGGTGGCCAATTGGCTAGCGCTCTGATCTTTAGTATCATACGATTCAAGTTCAAATTCTGGATGTGGCATGGATGTTTGTTGGTGATTTCTAATCCACGTTAAACTGTAGATCTTTGTCTAATTAGCCTAAAGTTTGTATAAAATGACCGCAAAGCGACAAACCAATCCTTTTTCTCATTGTTTAGTATCGGTGGACCTCGTGCATCACCAATATGACACGAACATCTACTTATGGGAGATGAAGGGTGGACATTGCCTATCAAGAGACTTTTAGGGGTAACTGCTCAACATTTATTAGTCTTATGGGTTAGAACTCGGAAAATTCTCACCAAAAGCCTGACTATCGAAGCTTCCCATTTTTACGCACAATGTATCATCGAAATTACTCGTTTATGAAAGCATTGACTGTAAAGAACTCCGCCAATGGATTTGGAACTTAATCCTAATGCACACTTACTGCACAAGTTACCACAGAACTGTAATTCAAACTCATCACGATATCGCCATGGAAACTTTCGTTTCGACGTTGTCAAGTTTCGCACTCATATCAACATGTTCACAAAACCTATGTTCTGACCTTCAGAACTTAGGTTTGGTCAACACTGGTGAAATTGCATGAGGGACAATATTAGCTATTTACTTGCTTAAACAACAATAAAAGAATTAAATAAAAATATTAAAACTTATATTATAGTTTAATTTGATGAAATGGTATCAATGAAAATAAATTCAGCTATCATCTATAATTTTGATCAAATGAATTGCATGAAATTATATTTATTCTCAATTTAAAAAATAAATAAATAAATAAAATATGGTTTTTTCTAAAGGGTTTAGAAAACTATTTATAATTAATATTGATGATAAAAAAACGAATAATTATTTTTTTTATATCATTAAAAAGTAATTGGAAATTTATAAAAAAAAATTTCAGTTGTTAATAATTTTTTCATTATGTAGGAGATTGAAAATTATCTTTCATTAGAATAAAATGAAACCATTGAATGCATATAATTAGGAGATTATTTTTTAAGCGGACAATTTCAAAATTATCGATTTTGGAATCCATTTTTGTTTTCAGATGTGCAATCAATTACTACTTCTAGTTAATAACGAAAGTAATATTTTTACCAATGAAACATAATAGAAAGATTTGAATGATTTTATTTGAAATGTAATCGCTGCCATTTAAATAGTTTTTCTGAAAAAAGCCAATGAGAATGAAAAAAAAAAAATTAAATACTAATAGAAAGAATAATTAATCAAAACGAAAATTTGCTGCATGTTCTACAAACCATGTAATGATTTTTTTTTTTCAAAATTAAAACTATTTGTAAAAGGAATTGGACAATGTATAAAAATTATGTTAATTTTTTTTTTTGAAGAATTAAATTTTCAAGCCATATCTATCTTCCTTCAATCTAATAATTATTGCTTCTGTGTAAAGTATAACAAGTTTCATTAAAATATTTCTGTAAGATTACTTTATTAACTGGAAAATTTTTTTCAGTAAAGCGATTTATTTAATTTTCATAGTGATATAATAGTGAATACTGAAATAAATAATTATATTGTATTTTGTTTATAATTAGATAATGTAGATGTCTGTTTTATACCTGAAAAAAAAAGCAATATTTAAAAAATTATGTTAAACTTTTTAAGAATTTAAGTTTTCAAACAATGTCTATCTTACATCGTTCTAAAAATTATTTTTGATCATGATTAAATTGAAATACAGCATTAATTAAAAATATTTCTTACATATATCACATACATCTAAAAATATTCATTAATAATAAAGATATTCATCAATTTATTATATATTTGTACTTGAAATTCCTTAAAAATATTAAAGATCTATTTTTGATATTCAATGATTTATTGCGTATCAAATTTTTATATATTTATATATATTAATATTTATTTGTTTTAGTCCTATTCAAAAAAATTTCGCCAGTGGATAGTTTATTAACACTTAATTAGTTTTAGTCCGAATGTAAGCATATCCTTAACATAAACTTTAAGGATGAAAGAGTATATTATCTTTCATTTTTTTTTTGTATTTAATGTCAAAGAGTTTTAAGTATTAAAATTTCTCTTTTTTAGATACTAAATCCTATTTCCATATTTTCTTGAATAACAAATAAGGTAAACAGTATTAAACATAGTGGACAAATGTTTAGAAAAATATATTTTTTCATTTTTTGATTTAGTTATTCTGAAAGTACCTATGTGTCAAGCTGAAATTATATTCTTCACTCAATTTCTTTTTTTTTTTCCTTTAGGCCACACATGAAGCAAATTCCCAGCACAGCTCTGAAAAATGCATTTCTTACACCGTAAAAGAAAAAAAAAAAAAAATTGACCTGAACTAAATGTAAGGAGATAAAAAAAAGTCCCTGTAAAATCAGTTGCGTCGTTTGCGCGACAAATCTCTGCTATTATTTCCTCCGGGACAAATTCTTGAAAAAAAAAAATGGAATGTCCATCAAAGCACCTTCCATGAAATACCTCCTCCTCCAGGAAGTGGAACCTCCCGAAATGATGATAGTCTGGCAAAAAAGAAACAAGCATCAAATGAGATTTTCGATTGAGACAGGTTCAAAAGTATACCTTGAAAAGTGTTATTATTTCCTCTGAGCTGCCTTCATGTGAGGTAAATGTGTTTTAGAGTTGGTATCCACTATTTGTTCTATCGCTACTCTCATTACCTGGACATCGATATCTATGGTTAGAGGTTTCTCAAAGATGTCTCGAATCACTTGTGTTTTTTCGGACTGTTTGTCTTTGGAGTTCTTTTTTTTTTTTTACTATGTGCACCAATGACTTTTTTTTTTTCATCTTTTTATTGTAGTTATTAAGCGCCATTTATTTAAATGGTGTAATTATCACATATTTATAGATTGTTTAATGATTGTTTCATTAAACAATTGTGTTTTTTCATGTCTAAAATTTTCGATTCTTTCATTCGTTATTTGCAATAGCCTTGTTATTTTAATAGTAATTAGTTTATACTATTATACAGAAAACTTTTTTAATAATTAGAACATTGTTAAAACAGTATTTTTTGGAATTTTAAACAGTTCAAATACAGTTTTTTTTTTTTTTTGTCGTATTCACTGGTGGTTGTGTCGTATTGACCATGTCCCCTGTGAACAGCCTAAAATTGAGCAGCACAAAGTTGTTACACATTTAGCACTACCCAGAGGTACGTGTAACTTGAACATATGTTACGGACGCGAATAAAGCTACCCCAGAACTCTCTACAATCATATTATACCGGAACCTCCGGTTTACTGGCGCGACAGTCCAACGGTAGTCCAAGTTCTTCTGACTACTGGCAAATTCTGAAACACGAGATGTTGTTTTCCTTTTTACGGGGTGGGGGACAGCCCTTTAACCCAGCACTCCACAGTCATATTTGACGGAACATACGGTTTAAAGTGGATTCTAAACAGCTGCAATCATCCATGGCCCCACCGGGACTCGAACCCTAAACCTGGGGCACCAAACGCCAGAGCGCTAGTCACTCGACTATGTTCTTGTGTGCTGTTTCGTTTGTAATGTATATGTATGTTACGTTCTTAATGGTTTTTACGAATTTTCTGAACATCACATTTTCTCACCCTGCCATTTTATATTTTCTAGAAGACTTGTGATTTGCCAATGCAGTCGTTGTCATTCAAACTTATAAGTTTTGTGTTTATTAAATTATTTTCAGTTTCGCTGCTACAACTCATGATCACAATTTACTTTTCTATCGCACAATAATAATGTTGTAAAATCAATCTTGCTATACATACATAAAGTAAAATATTTTTATGTATATAATTCTTCTGTACATTTGTTTGTCACTGAACTCCTCCCTAAACGGTTAGACCGATTTTGAAGAAATTTTTTGTGTCTTTAATTGATCTCTGGATGGTTTAGGTTCACAATTTTTACCCGGTAGGCGGTGCTACAATCGATATAATTCTTCTGTATATGTGAATTTGACACTGAACTCCTCCTAAACTATTGGACCAATTTTTTTGTGTGTTTGACAAAACATGGAGAATGTTTTTATAGTGAGAATGTTTTTTATGAATGAGAATGCTCCTTGTTGTAAGTCACTACCAGATGCTGCAGTATATCACCTATACAGTTCAATCAATCACTATGACAATTGCTAATATGTATTCGAATGACTAAAATAGGTCCGTGCTGTACATTTTATTGTTACTTGCCACCAGATGGTGCTGCAGCATTTTATCTTATATGCCTTTCAAAAGATCTCCATGAAAATTAGTATGCGCATATAGGAGCATGGATAACATATTCGCGATGTGCAACTTTCTATAATGATTTTTTTTTTTAACAGGACAACATATGCCGTGTTCTGCTAGAATATATATATGCATATGCTTTGTAGTGTTGTGCCCAGTCAATTTTTATCTAAACACTAAAAACCAATAAAGTAACTATTCTGAAAAGCGGAGGGGCTGAACTAGTTATAAATATATATATATTGAACCATAAATATCGAACAAGTGGTATTAAAGAAGGTTAATATGTATCCTTCATCTTGAAGGCATGTTTTTACAAGGGGTTTAATTTCACGGTATATTAAGTAGAAAATATTAAATTAAATTTTTATCTAATAATATTATATATATATTTTCATATATAAAAATTATTTTAAATTATATATTTATTATGTATTATGTGCTTAATATTTAAATATATATTGCCTTGTATTTTTAAGTGTAATGGATATTTGATATATTCTTTACAAACATGGCAGTAGTTAAAATTCATTAAAATTATTTTATTAGCTTAAATGCACGAAATCGTATATGTTAATGGCATAATCTTAACAAAATACTTTGTATTGGGTTCTGAATGCATGCATCATACTAACATATTTTATTGTTATTTTTACTAGAGTAATCATTCACGCTTATTTTTGAATGTTTTCTATTATGCATATAATTTACGTGCAGCAATTGAAGTCTAACAGTTAACTTAATGTTAATTATCTCTAATCTGGTAACATTTATTTTATATTTATATTTAACAGTTTTTTAAATGAAGTTTAAAATGAGAACTAATTTTCAATATATATTATTTAAATTTCAGTTAGTCTTATGTGAGTTGACATTAAAATATATATAAAAAAATATTTAATTACCGAAGAATAATCCATTTTAACTTATCATTAATAAATGACAAAGTGATTTTTTTTTGTCATAAAAGCATCACAATTCAAAATATATTATATTTAAAATTGAGTTATTAATAGCTAAATGGCTAAATGAATTATATTGTATTTCATGTAAAATAAAAATATATTTCTAATGATAATTAGAATTGTAATGTGAAATCTCAAATTTAATTGTACAAATTAAATGTTAAAATCAGAAGCGCTTTTTACACATAAGCACTTCTTCTATTATTTATTCCGATCCGTGAAATTATCTACAGTTAAACGGAGATAAATAAAAAGAAAAAAAAATGTTCTGTCGTTCCACGATAAAAACAATTCCATTGATAGAAGAACAGAATACTTTAAAGCGCGTTGGACCATGCACTTTCGGATGGACTAAAAGCAAAAAGCGTTCAGATAAACAAAAACAGAAAAAAAGAAAAGAACAAAAGAATAAAACAAAGAAAAGAACAGCAATGTCCTGAAGAAAAAATGTTTTCTTTCTGTTTTCTGGAAGGAAATTCCACCGAGTTCTTAGAATCGAATAAAAATAATGAAAAATATTTCTGGAAGTAAAAGTGCTTTTTGCAATAAAAAAGTAAATTAAAACTTGAGTTACGTAGAGATTTTAGACAGAAGAATTTCACTTTCCACGCTAAAGATTGAACACAAAACACATATTAACTTTACAAGAATCTAAACCTATCCGATATATATATTGATTAAAAATTACTTGAAAAAATATTTTTTTAATTAATGTTTTGACTAATTTGCACAAAAGTGGTCTTATCACTTTCACCTATTTTTGTGTAATTAGGGAATTGTATGTGCTTTTTAATTACTTCTATTACATAATTGTCATATTTTCTGAAAGCATTATTGAAACTGAATCTACTTAAAATAGTGAATTTAACTACATGATTAGTACCAGTTCAATGTAGTTCAAACAACTATGTTTCATCAACAAATGCACTACTTTTTAATACCTTTTAATGTTTTTTTAAAATTTATATTTTAACAGGGACACGTATTATATCTGTTGAAAGGTAATTGTATCTGCTTTTTAGTTACTTATTAAATAATTGTCATGTTTTCTAAGAGTATATTTGAAGCTGAAACTTACGACGATAACAAAAAAGTAACAAAATATTAACTTAAATAATAAAAACTAAACATGTCTAATTTTTATTTTAATTATGAAATGTATTACTTCTTTAATATATTTTAATGCTTTTCAAATTTATATCTTAAAAGTGACGTCTATTATATCAACTGCAAGATAATATGCTTTAATTACTTCATTAAAATTTAAAAACATGTTGGATATCAATTCAGTGCAGTTCAAACAAGTAGTATACTTTATTAATAAAATGCACTACTTTTTAATACATTTTTAAACATAAATAATGTTTAACAAACAGGAATGAACAGAAATAATGTTTAACAAAAAATGATCAAATGAACAGAAATATTGTTTAACAAACACAATCAGCAATGAATTTAACAAGCATGAATGTACAGAAACAATGTTTATCAAATATGAATGAACAAACATAACAATGTTTTAATGCATGATTTTATTATAGGAAGATAAAAAAATATATCTTGTAAAATTCTAGCAAATACGCTGATAAATTTTATTTTTAAACTAGAAATAAAATTTCTAGAATTTTATTTATTTAAATAAACCATTTCTGTTAAAAGAAAAACACCTGTGAACAAGTGAATAACAGCAACTAAAATTGAACAAGATAGATGCCTTCAAAACTCTTATTTCACGAAAGAAGAAAACAAATAACTCAGAGACGAACATGCTGATCGAAACTGGATAACTAAAACAAAAAAAAGTTGAGTCAGACACATATTAAACACCTTCAACTTTAGATCTTACAAACGGGATTTTCTTCAAAATAAAATCCTATAATATAAACCGGCACACACAATAACCGATCAAACAACACCAGAATTTATGTTAGAACGCTTTACAATTTCGGAACACCCTCTAACCAAATTCCATAATATGCCAGATAAACCAATGAAGTTCTTCAGCCGTATCTATGGCCATGTCAGTATCTCAGCAAAGATGCTGCTCTCTTGGCTTTCTGTAAGCTTTCGTTGGAGGTTAACGATGGCAATATAGGGTATCACAAGTGCTGATACAGTAGTAATTTGGTCCTCTTATCCAACTGGATAATGATACTGTTTCAGTTTATAATAACGTATAAACTAATGACCACGGTGTCCTTATTGCCTCTCATTTTTGTCTGGGTATTGCATGTTAAAAGGAATGGAGATCTGCATTAATAGAAGACGCCCATTATATCTTCTGCACGGGAATTGTATATATACTTTTAATTACTTCCTATTACATAATTGTTATATTTTCCAAAAGCATATTTGAAACTAATGGTTGGGATACTATTTGGAAAGTGTATGAAAAACGTGATATGTACCAGTTGAATGTAGTTCAAACAAGTAGTACGTTTTTATTAATAAAATACACTACTTCTTAATACATTTAATGTTTTACAAATTTATATTTTAACAGTAAAACTTTTATAACTCTTGCAAGGAATTTATAATTTTAATTACTTATTACACAATTATCATATTTTCTAAAGGCATATTTGGAAGCGAATTTACTTAAAGCGTGGACTTAAAAACATGGATACCAGTTGAATGTTTAAATAATTAATATACGTTATTAATAAAATACACTACTTCTTAAATACTTTTAATGTTTTTCAAAAATTACATTTTACAGTGGTGCCTATTATGTCTGCTTCACAGGAATTGTATGTGCTTTTATTTACTTCTATTAATTAATGGTCTTTAAAAACATGTTGGGTACCAGTTGAAAGTAGTTCAAACTAGTAATATATTTTATTAGTAAAATACACTACTTCTTAAATACCTTTTAATGTTTTTGTAATTTATATTGTAACAAGGACGCCTCTGCTGCAAGAGAATTAATTGTATGTGTGTTTAATTATTTATTAAAATTAAAAACCATATTGTGTACCAGTAGAATATAGTTAAAACAAGTAGTGTACTTTTATTAATAAAATACACTATTTTATAATAGTTTTAATGTTCCCCCAAAATTTAAATTTTAACAATTGCCTTTTATATCTGTTGTACAGGAATTGTATATAATTTTAAATAATTTATTAGATTTAAAAACTTGTTGGGTACCAGCAAATGTAATTTTTTTGAATTTTAGAAATTTAATGAATGAATGAGAATTTAGAAATTATATTTAGTATATGAATGTATATAATTTAGACATAGATTTGTTTTAGCATATAGAATGTTTTAGAATTGCTTTAGATACAGAATGTTTTAGAATTGTTTTAGGTTATAAAAACGTTCTTGAATTGTTTTAGATTTTTACCTATCATGAAGTATAATGCAAACTTCTAATTCTGCAAAGATCCGTTTTTAAAATTATAGGTGTTCCTGTCGATGTTGTGATGTTAAGAACTAACTATTGCATTTTTTAGATATTAAGCTTAATAGGCTTAATTTATGTAATGAAATTTTTAATGCCATTTGGTTAAATTTTCAGATATTAAATAACACACTATATAAACATAATAATCATATTAATTAGGTATTGTCCGAAACCGAAAAGTTTTCAACCGATTCCCCAGGATCTCATTTGCCCCCTTTCAAATTCAAAGCTTCAAATTCGTGATCATGCGCGTTAAGATGCAGATAGTGTCGGATGTTGCCACTTCCCCCACTGATTAATGTTCCTCAAATCCAGGCTAATAGTGTTTCGTGTACATTAATAAAGCCTGGCATAACGGGTGTGGCGTAACGGTAAATAGCTAGCATTAGCCATTCATTAGCTTAGAGACGGTCGATTGATTTTAAAGCATTTTTAAGTAATACTATTCCGGCATATTTGTTTAAGAAACTCATTTATAAATTGGTTTAAGTTACTGAAAAGTAATTTGTGTGTCACGTTAAATTAGATTCATGCAGAAAATGTTGATGATTAATGCAAATTTGATGCTTAGATTGTTCGATTTCAATTTCTAGAATCTTTTAAGCTGAATATTATATAGTTCATTAAACTATAATTATTTAAATGCATTTATGTGTACATTGAGGCCTGATGGCCGAGTGATTAGTGCTCTGGCGCTTGGTGACACATATTAAGGGTTCGAGTCCGTTTTTTAATGGTTCGAATCCAATTAAAATCATAGTTCACTGTCTAACATGACTGTAGAGCGTTCGGATGGGTCGGCACCCCCACAATTCAGAAAAAAAGATCTGTTCCGTAATCTGCCAATAGGCAGACGGTTGTTGCGTCATGAAAATAAAATCATTTTTTAACTGAAAGTCGCAGTGTTTCATTTCATGCTGAGATCTATTCACATTAAACTCGTATGTCTTACCATAAGCAACTAAACCCAGGGCACTAATTGATTAACACAAAGTGTTCAAATAGTAGCAATGTTTGGAATAGTATCTAGTACAATAGCAGCAAAAATATAGAATAGTAGCATAATAGTAGAATACTAGCATAATAGAAATTTTAAGAAATCTAAAAATTTATGGAAAAAAAGTATTAAATTTATTTTTATGCTTCAAAATAAGAAAATTTAAACCCAGGGACCTACATGATTAACAAGAAAGTGTTCAAATAGTAACGTAATTTGGAATAGTAAAATAGTAGCATTATAGTAGAATAGTAGTATAATTATAAAATAGTAGTATAATTATAGAATAGTAGCATAATTATAGAATAGTAGCATAACACGAATTTTAATAATAAAGTAAAAAAATATATGAAAAAAAAATTTTTTTACTTTTTTATGCTTCACCATAAGTAAAAATTAAACCCAGGACCCAAACTGATTAACAGGAAATGTTCAGATAGTAGCATTATTGTGTCAAAAACGTCTCCTAACAGCTAATTGTTCCTCAACTCTAGTGTTACATCAACGCACTGGAGCAAGAGAGAAAGGGCGTCTGAATTGCATTCAAGAATGGAAGCATTGGCATTCATTGGCAATAATTATTTTGTCTAACATATGTTTTTCTAAGAAAGTCTTTTGTAAACAGTTTTACATTACTGAAAAGAAATGTGTATGTAACATTAAATTAAAATCATGTTGAAAATGTTGAATATTATTAAGTCAAATAACATGTTTAAATTCTTTGATTTCAATTTATACTATCTTACAAGACAAATATTATACAGATAATAAACCATAACTATTTCAATGTAATATTAATGTATGTATCTGAAAATTACCGTTGGATGCGCAAACATTTAATTTTAAATGCCAAACTTAAACACTTTGACCTATATTCAGGCCTATATTAGACTTTTGGCCTATATTAGACTTACAATAGCTTCAAGAAGAGGGTCACTTTCAAGTTCATGGGAACATTTTAATTTTTATTTATAATAACATTTTATAACCAGTGCACGATTAAATCGCAGGTACAGTTCAATACAAGGTCGAAGATTTTCCAGAGTACTCGAGTCTACATCGAATTTAATTATCTGGTCTGCGGCAGACATTAATTATCACACAACTTAATAAACGAAACCGCAAGAGATTCACTTTGAAAAATTCGAAACTTCGGCCTATTTAGTCACATCAGAGAAAAAAGAAAAACAACACTTCTGGAGAGACGTTGCATAACTCCCTCTTGGTTCACCAAAACCCTCCCTTTTAAGACAATCCAACAAGAAGAGCGGGGTCAGTTTTCCTCACTTCTCAATCGAGTAGACATTTCTCAGCTATTGTTTTATCATCAATCACGATGGAACAACTCATGGTATAGTTCATCTTCAATCAGCAATTGTTTGACATTCATGTAACATGGTACTTTATACCGAACATTTGAGTGACAGGTTTTTGATTAGTATAAAACACTAATTTCATGTAATATAACTACATACAATGCTGCTTGTCTGCTGCAATGCTGCTGTCAAATTTGAATGATGGATTGTTATTATATTTTGTCAAATAACATACATTCCTCTCTCTACTGAGAATAAATGTCAAATCTCTTTCTGTGAAAAAATGCTACTATAAAAAGAATGTTTTTTTTATTTTGTGACAATGAAATTAAAGTTTGAAAAATACTACTAGTAAAAGTAAATTGTTTTTTGATTTCAAGTATGAAAGTCAATATATTTAAGATGGCTTGTTACTAATGTAGGATTATACAAGAAAACAAGTGGATTTTTTTTTTTTTTTTAATATGTTACGTTTTTAATATGTATATGCATGAATGTTTTTAATATTAATATGTATGCCTTTCCTTTAATATGTTATAGTTTATATAAGAGAATTTCCTTTTATTTCTGATTTTTATGTATGATAAAAATTTAAAACACGAAATAAATTATAAATTATATGTAAAATGAGAATATTTTCAAATTTCCATACAAACTGTACTCTTACATAAAATATTATCGTGCCTAATTAAAAAAACAGCAAAATATTTTGCAATCTTAAAACATATTAGAAAATAAACACTGAAAAAAAAAAAGATATTTTAGAACATTCTTTAACATGTAAAAAAAGGAATAATTAAATCCCTTTTTTTGCAAATTAATCTAATGATAAAAATATATATAATGATTAGAAAATCTGACGCACAGAAAATAACCTAACTTTAAAAATATGCTGAATAACAAAAACTGCAACCGCCATTATTAAACATAATGAAAGGCTTAATTAAACCTTTTTTCAAAATTTCTTATATTCAAGCGACTATCAAAAATGTTTAATAAGTTAGAAAAAGGAGTAAAAAAATATAAAAGCTACGAAATTTGATAAATAAAAAAAAATAATGCCAATCTATTCATTAATTAAAAATGTTTTTCTTTTTGGGGATTACTAGTTATAACATATAAAATACCACATTTTGATTACTAAATTTTGCTTTAATTTCTTTTTTCGAATTAATTTTTATAATCCTTATATTACTTAATATCAATTTAAAAGTTAAAATAGAGGAATAAAATAGCTTTGTGATGCAAAATTATTAATTATTTGATAAATAAACATATTCATTAATTATTTTAATGAAAAAGTAGTATGCATTAATCCCGATTGCCTCTATATATCTATCTATATATATATACACTCATGTCCATAAATTAAGGACAATTCAGAATCACACACAAATTGAACTCTAAAATAAAAATTTCACCTGTAGAATTATCACACACATCTTGAAGAAGAATATGCAAATTACAGGAAACCACCAGATGGCGCGGATAGTACGTCGCAATGACAAGAGTGTAAGAGAGGGGTATATAAGGAATGGTGGCAAAGAAGTAAAATTGTTCACAAGCGTTTTAAAAGCCTTTCAGTGCAATAACCGCATATTTATGGCACAAAGGAAGCATTTGGATGATTTTTTACATGGTAGAATTATCGGACGACTGGAATGTGGACGTACCCAGCTGGAAGTATCCGAGGAACTTGGAATCGCCCAGAGTGTCATCTGCAGGCTTTGGCAACGATTCCAAGATGATGGTAATGTGAGTACATGCTACAGCACAGGTCGCCCCCGAGTTACAACGCCGAATGAGGACCGGTATTTAGCAGTTACTGCCAAAAGAAACAGTCGGAGCACGGCATCAGACCTGTCTCGTTAGCTCTTTTCAGCTACCGGTAAACATTTTCAAGGCAGACCGTGTACAAACGCTTAGGGCACATTGGTCTATATGCTCGTAGGCCTGTCAGATGTGTTCCACATACCGCAACTCACTGTCGCCTGCGATTAACCTGGAGTAGAGAGCATGCATTGTGGACACTGCAACAGTGGTTTGGTGTGATGTTTTCCGACGAATCCAGGTTTAGTTTGCAGTCTGATTCTCGCCGGACATTCATATGGAGAGCGCCAGGTACCCGTTACCACCAAGAGAACACCATTGAACGACACCGTTACGGTGGTGCAGGATAGCTCGTTTGGGGAGGAATTATTCTTGGTTCCAGAACTGACCTGCATGTTCAGAGTGTAACAATGACAGGCCACATCTATCGGGATGTCATTCTGGAACAACATGTACGTTTGTTTCGGGGCACCCATGGGTGCTGAATTTCTGTTTATGGATGACAACGCCCGTCCTCACCGTGCAAACATTGTAGACGAATGCCTTCAAATTGAAGGATATCTCCCGTATGTATTGGCCAGCATACTCACTGGACTTGAATCCAATAGAGCATGTGTGGGATATGCTTGGCCGACGAATTGCAGCCCATCAACCCCTCCCACCTGTCAACCGGAACTTCGGAGGGCATTGCTTGATGAGTGGTGCAATATTTCCCAAAATCAGATTGATAATTTGATACTCAGCATGCCTAGGCGTTGTAAGGCCTGTATTGCATCGTCGGGAGACATACTCCATATTAACCATCATACTAACCATGTTATACTGTTTTTTGTAAATAGGTTCTTTTATGAAATTTGCTCCAGGGAGTAAAAATTTTGTTTTGCTTCTGTCTCTTTCTTTGCCTGAACTTCCTTATCCTTAATTTATGGACAAATTTGTTTTGTGTATATTTAACTATATATAATATATGGATATATATATATGTCTGATTTTTGTTCCGTGTCACTGAAGAAGGTGGGCAATGCCTTACGGATGACTTTTAAGGGAACTACCCAGCATTGAGTATCGTATGAGAAAAACCCGAAATATTCAGACCAGGTAATCCAATTAACGAGGTAAGATGCTGAACGTAACAAACGCCATCGAATGTAGTCTTTTTTTGAAACAGTGTCTGCAACATGCCACCAGTGGTTTGAATCTCCTCGTAATGCACACCAACGGTGCACGTTGCCACGAGAGGATATATTTATTTATTTATTTTATCTCTCTATCTTTTTTCAATCTGTCTGTCTGTCAATCTATCTATCTGCCTATCTAATCTGTCTGTCTTTCTCTCTATCTATCTGACTGTCTATCTCTCTATCTGTCTATGTCCTGTATGTCTGTCTTTCTGTATATATATATCTATCTAACTGTCTGTCTATCTCTATTCTTGCATGTCTGCCTATCTGTCTATCCATCCATCTGTCGATCTGTCTGTCTATATCTATTTGTTTGTCTGTCTAGATATCTATCTAACTATATCTATCTATCTATCTGTCTATGTCTATTTGTCTGTCTAACTATCTATCTATCTATCGATGTATATATATATATATACATTGAAGATCTGAATAAAAATTTCTTATTTACAAGAAAAGATTACATTTTACAAGTGAAATTATCATCAAATAACATTAAGCAATAATATGCTTTTAATCTTAAATTATCTGTGCCTCGCATTATATCTCCTTTAATATAAAACATCAAATATTGAAACGACACTTTCATTTCAAATAATAAATGCTTTTTTTTTTAAAATAAGATTTCCATTTCCTTTAAATATTCTCTGTAATTTGAAAGTTAAACTTTATTTATCAATACATAGTTTCTATAACCATAAATACGCGGCGAGGTAAAATCAAAATCTTATACCATAAAGGTTTTTATCACCTAACTTTGTTTATGATGAGGGCAAAGAGCAGAATCTTACGGTGTAAACTAACAGCAGCAAGTAAAACAAACTAATAAATAAGATGTCGTGTCTGATACGAAGCAGAGTCTCTTGAGCGTAATTGTCTGCGTCTTATACTTACATACTAATCAAGTAAGTATTATGTAGTATGTTGACCTAATATGAAACTTTCGAATTGGTTTCCATTTAGTAGTATACAAACAGGAAGTATAAGTAAAAATTCAATAATAAAGCTTGAAATATCAATAATAAAGCTTGTTTCTATTAGTGCAAAAATGTTTCGAAATTAAAAGTATATTACTTCTTGTGTTTTTATATTTGGATAATAAATGCTGCTTATTAAAATTTAAGTGCGATAATTGGACTACAGTTTTAAATAGTAAACCTATCATACAATATAGTTAGCAATTTATGAGCCTTGTTTTTTTTTTTTTCAAAGTGGTAATTAATGTTGCTTATTAGATTTTTAGAGCAAAATTGGATTACAGTTTTAAATAAAGTAATCATACAATATAATTAGCAATTTGAATCATCTGTGACTAAAATGTAGATATGATCCAGTAGATTCAGCGTCACCAGGGGGCAACGCGAGAATTCTTTTACGCTGTACCCAAATACTGTCTCCAGAATTTTGAATAAACATCCGGCACGAATGTTTCACGTCCTTCTCTTTTTCTTATGTGCCTGGTAGCCAATTGGCTAGAGCTCCGGCCTTCGGAACCACAGGCTTCAGGTTCGAATTCTTGCGGGGACACGGATGTTTGTTAGTGTTTCAGAATCCAAGTTAAATTATAGATCCCGGTCTAATTAGCCTAAAGTGTGCATAAAATGACCGTAGAGTGATAAACCAAATCTTTTCTCGTTGTTGAACATCGTGAACCTTCTTTATCTCTTATATTACATGGATAGTTACTGATGGGTGATGAAGGGAGGGCGTTGCCTATCAAGAGAATTTTAGGCGTAACTGCTCAACAAATGATGGAAGTCGCATGGGATTAAACCCAGAAAATTCCCAACACATAGTCCGACCATTGAAGCCTCCCGTTTTAAGTACGATGTCCCACAGAAATTCCACGTTTATGCAAGCAGTGACAATAAAGAACTCCACCAACGGATTCGAATCTTAGACCTCCTTAAAGATTGCTGATCAAGTTACCATAGAGTTCAGAGAATTCAGATTCATCGCAATATCAGCATGGCAGCTTTCGTTTAAAGGTGATCATATTTCGCACTCAGATCAACAAGTTCAAAAAAACCTATGTTCTGTCTATACGTGACAGTGATGAAATCGCATGATGGCTAATATTAGCCATTTATTTGATTAAACAAAAAAAAAAAAGTTTTAAAAAAACTATGTTCAATCCGTTTAGTTATACTGGTGAAATCACTTGATGGCTAATATTAGCTATTTATTTTATTAAAAAACAATAATATAAATAAAGAATTAAATAAAACGATTAAACTTATATTTTATTTTAATTAGAATGATAAGATATCAATAAAAATAAATTCAGTTTGCATCTGTAATATTTAGATCAAATGAATTTCATGAAATTATATTTATTATCAATTTAAAAAAAATAAATGAAACACATTTTTTTTTTCCTAAGGGATTTAGAAAACTATTTATAATTATTATTGACGATAAAAAAAAAAAGAATAATTAGTTTTTATATCATTAAAAGTAATTGGAAATTCAGAAAAAATTTCAGTTGTTAATAATTTCTTCATTATGTAGGAGATTGAAAATTCTCTTTCATTAGAATAAAATGAAACCTTTTAATGCATATAATTAGGAGATTATTTTTTAAAGCGGACAATTTCAAAATTATCGATTTCGGAATCCATTTTGTTCTAGATGTGGAATCAATTATTACTTCTAGTTATTACCAAAAGTAATATTTTAACCAATGAAACATAATGAAAGAGTTGAATGATTTTTGTGTGAAATGTAATCGCTGGCATTTAAATAGTTTTTCTGAAAGAAGCCAATGGTTTGAAAAAAATTAATAACAGAAAAGAAATAATTAATCAAAACGAAAATTTGGTTGCATGCTTTAAAATAAATGTACTGATATTTTAATATTAAATCTATTATTTGTAAAAAATAACTGAGCAATATTTAAATAAGTTATTTTTTAAGAATTAAAGTCAGTTGTCCCTCATTCATCAAATAATGTCAGTTGTCCCCTATTCTAATAATTATTACTTCTTTATAAAGTATAACAAGTTTCATTAAAATATTTCTGTAAGATTACTTTGTTAACTGAAAAATTTTATCATTAAAGTAGATTTTTAATTTCCATAGGGATATAATAGTAGAAATAAATATTGGATGTTATTTTGTTTATAATTACATATTGTAGGCGCCTGTTTTATACCTGAAAAAAATTGAGCATTGTATAAAAATTATATTAAAAGTTTTAAGAATTAAAATTTTCAAGCAATATCTACTACTGTGCCCAAAAAGTAAGACCAATTATTTTTTTTTCAAAAACTCTTTATTTATTCTTCCATATTTATCCCTCCACATTGCACTCATGCCAAGTTTTTCCTATACTCAATGCATGCTAAAAAGTGATGGGCAGGGATGGCCCTCAAAGCGACCGCCGATTCACGTTGAATCTCTTCAATCGACTCAAAACGGTGAACCCGGAGTGATCTTTTGAGTTTAGGGAATAGCCAGAAGTCGCATGACGTGAATACTGTGGTTGTGGAATGATATGGGTTTCATTTTTGGCGAAAAGGTCATGAAGAATCAATGCAGTGTGAGCTGGCGCATTCAGTGTTTTCTGTATTGAGATTTGACGCGCTTGAGGCAAAAAATGGAATTGATATATAATAGCGCATATTGAAATAATTAATGATATTGTATTTTATTTATAATTACCTTTTGAAATTCCAACATCATCAGCAAAGTCTCTAATTGTAAATCATGATAAATCGTAATCTTTAATTTTAAATTTTTTAAGAATTAAAGTTTTCAAACAATATCCATAGTTCTTAATTCTAATAAAAAATTGCTTCTGTGTAAAAGTACGCGTTTCATAAAAATATTTCTGTAAGATTACTTTATTAACTGGAAAATTTTATCAGTAAAGCAATTTATTTCCATAGAGATATAATAGTGGATATAGAAATAAATATTGAAATTGTATTTTGTTGATAATTACATATTGTAGACGTGTGATTGACATATTGTGAATTGTATAAAATAAATAATACAAAACGTTTCTTATATATTAAAAACATTTACAGATCTTTCATCAAAGTAACACTTTTGAACACCCATATAACATAATTAAACACATTAAAAACCTCTTATTTATTGTGAATTACTTAATTGTAAACCATGCTTCATCAATTTATGAAGGTTGTAACCAGTTTAATTATTTTAAACAGTGCTTTATATAATTAATGAAAGTATAATATATTAAAATAATTACATATTACCCATGACATTTGAATAAATTTCAACACTAACACGAGCGAGCACGAAAAAAATTTAAATATATATTGATTGATAAATCAATTAAATTTTTTTATTTTAAAAGGAATTCTGCACTCATGCTTGATAGATCTCTCAAAACTTAATGCAGAATAATTAAAAAAAAGAACTATTGCTAAAAATGTGGAATTTATAATGAATATACGAATGTGTTAGTGTGTATCTGATTCTACTGGAATGTAAATATTATAAGCATTTAAATCTAGAAAATTTGTAAAAAAATATTTTCAATTACAATCTATTTCATTGTTATTAATTAAATTATAAACAAAATGACATATACTTGATGAATAATTTAATTAATATCAATTTTGTTTAAAATATTTATACGTTATTTATTTATTATACGTTATTTCATTTATGTTTGTTTTATTTTGTTATTTTATTTCTGTTATGTTTCTTATTTGTAACATATATACATTATATTTTATATATTATTTATATTGATATATATATATATTATTATATTTTATATTTATGCATACACTATATTTTTTTAACAATATTTATGTTATTTTACGTTTATTTATGTTTTATTTAACTTAACAAATAGAGTTTTAATTATGTTTAAATTGAAATTCAGCATTAATTAAAAATATTTCTTACATATAATATTTAAAAGACATCTGGAAAAAAATCATAAATATATTCTTACCTTTAACAAATATATTCGTACTTGAAATTCCTTAAAAATATTAAAGCTCTAATAATTTATTTATAATCACATTTTAGTCCTATTAAAAAGACTTAACCATTAGTAGTTCAATAACAATTAAGTAGTTTTGGCCAGAATGTAAATATATTCTTAACATAAACTTAAAGATTGAATCTTCCATTTTTGTATTCTTGTTGAATGGTAAAGATATTTAAGTATTGAAATTTCTCTTTTTTAGCTGTTAAATCAACTTTCCATATTTTCTTGAATCCCAAATAACGTAAATAGTATTAAACATAGTGGATAGATGTTTAGAAAAACCTTTTTTTTTATTCTGATTTAAGTTATTCTGAAAGCACCTGCGTGTCGGGCTGAAATTATATTATTTTTTTTCCTTTCATGTATGACCACACACGAAGCAAATTCTTAGCACAGCTCCGAAAAAAAAATGCATCTCTTACACAGTAAAAAAAAATAAATTGACCTGAACTAAAGGTGAGCAGATAAAAAAAAATCCCTGTAAAATCAGTTGCGTCGTTTGCGCGACAAATCTCTACTATTATTTCCTTCGGGACAAATTCTTGGAGAAAAAAAAAAAAAGGAATGTCTATCAAAGCACCTTCCATAAAATACCTGCTGCACTAGGAAGTGGAATCTCCCGAAATGATGATAGTCTGGCAAAAAAGAAACACGCATCAAATGAGATTTTCGATTGAGACAGATTCAAAAGTATACCTTGAAAAGTGTTATTATTTCCTCCGAGCTGCCTTCATGCGAGGTAAATGTGTTTTTAGAGTTGGTATCAACTATTTGTTCTATTGCTCCTACTCTTATTACCTGGACATCGATATCGATGGTTAGAGGTTTTTCAAAGATGTCACGAATCACTTGTGTTTTTTGGACTCTTTGTCTTTGTTCTTTTCTTTTTTTGTACTGTGTGCGCCAATGACTTTTTATCTTGTATTATAGTTTAAAAGTCATTGGACGTCATTTATGTAATTTATTTCAATGGTATAATTATCATATATTTATAGAGTATTTATTTAGTGTTTCATTATACAATTTTGTCTTTAAATAGTAAAACTTCCGTAGATTCTGCCATTTATTATTTGTAATACCTTTTATTTTAATAGTAATTGTTTTGTACTATTATATAGAAGACTTTTAATTATTAGAACATTGTTAAACCGTATTTTTCTGAATTATAAACAGCTCAGATACATTCTTTCTTGTATTGTATTTTTAATTAAGTCGAGGACTGGGTTGTATTTATCATGTCACTGTGAGGAGCCCAAAGAGAGAGTAGCATAACCCTGTTACTCATTTAGCACTATCCAGGCGGTACTTGTAACTTGAAGATATGCTATGGAAACGAGTAACACTACTTCCCCAACGCTCTACGATCCTATTAGACCTGGACCTACTGTTTGAAGTGGATTCCCGAACCACTACAAACATGTGTGGCACCACCGGGACTGGAATCCTAAAACCTCTGGCACCGAGCGGCAGAGAAATATTTTATTTTAAGTAGTTTTAAACACATTGCAAACACATCTTTAATACAAATTTAAAGGAAGAAAGAGTATACTTTTTGTATTTTTGTTTAATGGTAAGGATATTTCAATATTTAAATTTCTGTTATTTTAGTTAATAAATCCACTTTCCATATTTCGTTAAATCCCAAATAACTTAAATAATATTAAAGATCCTACTCAAACGTGGAAACATGTTTAGGAAAATATTTTATTTTTTCGTTCTAATTTAAGTTATTCTGAAAGCACCTGTGTGTCGGACTGAAATTATATTCCTCATTCAATTTCTTTTTTTTCTTTCCCTTAGACCACACACGATGAAAATTCCTGAGGCAAGCTCTGAAAAAAAATGCATTTCTTACACCGTAAAGTAGAAAAAAATGACCTGAACTAAAAGTAAGGAGATAAAAAAAAAAAAATCCCTGTAAAATCAGTTGCGTCGTTTGCGCGACAAATCTCTACTATTATTTCCTCCGGGACAAATTCTTGGAAAAAAAAAATTGGAATGTCTATCAAAGCACCTTCCATAAAATACCTCTTTCTCCAGGAAGTGGAACCTCCCGAAATGATGATAGTCTGGCAAAAAGAAACACGCATCAAATGAGATTTTCGATTGAGACAGATTCAAAAGTATACCTTGAAAAGTGTTATTATTTCCTCTGAGCTGCCTTCATGTGAGGTAAATGTGTTTTAGAGTTGGTATCGACTATTTGTTCCATCGCTCGTTCTGTGATTACCTGAACATCGATATCTATGGTTAGAGGTTTCTCAAAGATGTCTCGAATTACTTGTGTTTTTTCAGACTCTTTGTCTTTGGAGTTCTTTTCTTTTTTACTGTGTTCTCCAATGACATTTTTTTTATCTTTTATTATGGTTATTTAACGTCATTTATTTCAATTGTATAATTATCATATATTTATAGATTAATTATTGATTGTTCCATTATACAATTTTGCCTTTCCATGGCTGAAAAATTCGTAGATTCTTTGATTTATTATTTGTAATAGCCTTATTAGTTTAACAGTAATTATTTTATATTATTGTATAGATCGAGTTTTTTTAAAGGGACCTGATGGGCGAGTGGCTATCACTCAGTACCATAGGTTTCATCTCCTACAGCGCCATGGATATTTGTAGCATTTCGGAATCCACATTAAATCATAGGTCCCGGTCGAATAGGATCGTAGGACACTGCGAGGGTAGTAGTGTTACTTGCGTCCATAGCCTATCTTCAAGCTATACTTGCCCCCTGGGTAGTGCCAAATGAGTAACTGCGGCGCAGCACTTGCTTATGGCTTAAATATTAACTATATCTGTATTACCAGCTGCATTTGTGCAACAAAATATATACGATTTTAATAATTAGAACAGACAGTTCTAGACAGTTCTAAAAATTTGGGGGAAGCTTAAATTTTAAGACTTATTTATGCATGTTCATTTAACTTCTAACATTAATTATTTAAAAATTATGTATTTAAGATGTATTGTTTATTTAAAATTTAATTATATTCTACTTAAATACGTATTACCATGTATTTTGATGTCTTCTTTGGAAATGTTGGCAGCAGTTAAAATTCATTACAATTTTGTTATTGATTTAAATTCTCGAATTCGTATTGATTAATGGCATACATGTGAATAAATATTTTGTATTTGTTCTGAATACATGTATTTATTGTTATTATTACAATTGTATTCATTCATGTTGACTTTTTTATATTTTTATAATGCATACTATTTATGTGCAACAATACAGGTATAATAGTAATATTAATTTTAATTAATTTCATTTTTTTTAATTTTATATTTAAAGTTTTTTAATTAAAATTCAAAGTTAGAACTAATTTTATATATGTATTATATTAATTTTAGTTAGTTTTATACGAGTTGCTGTTAAAATATATATTTTTTTTTAATTTAAAATACCGAATAATTTTTCCATTATAATTTATCATCAATAAATAGTGAAGTAAGTTTTAATCATAAAACATCACAACTCATAAATTATACTTAACATTGAGTTATTAATAGCTAAATGGCTAAATGGATTATATTGTCTTTCAAGTACCTTCAGTATGAATGATAATTAGAATTATAATGTGAAATCTCAAATTTAATTGTGCAATTAAACGTTAAAATCAGAAGCTCTTTTTATGCTTAGGCACTTAAAGTAATTACTTCAGCATTTTATTATTTATTCCAATCCGTAAAATTATCCCATGGTTAAACAGACGTAAATAAAAAGAAAAGAATGCTCTGTCGTTCCACGATAAAAACAATTCCATTGATAGAAGAAGTGGAATACTTTAAAGCGTTGGGCCATGCACTTTCGATGGACTTAAAAGCAAAACGTTCAGATAAACAAGAAAAAAAAAAAAAGAAAGAAAAGTACAAAAGAAATAAAATAAAAAAAAGAACAGCAATGCCCTGAAGAAAAATGTTTTCTTTCTGCTTTCTGGAAGGAATTCCACCGAGTTCTTAGAATCGAATAAAAATAATGAAAAATATTTCGGGAACTAAAAGTGCAATGCCGCAATAAAAAAAGTAAATTAAAATGTGAGATACGTAGCGATTTAGACAAAGAATTTCACTTTCCACGCCAAAGATTGAACACAAAACATATTAACTTTACAAGAATCTAAACCTATCCGTTATATTAATTGATTAAAAATTACTTTGAAATAAATATTTTTTTAATTAATATGTTGGCTAATTTGCACAAATGTGGTCTAATCTCTTTCACTTATTTTGTATAAATATTGCATATATATTAATCAATTGGATCTATATTTAATGTTTAAATATATCATTGTAAATAAAAATCTAACTTCAGTTAAAACTTAAATTATTTTTATTTAATTAGTCGGTTGAATAAAAATTATATGTATAGAATATTGTATTCATTAAATTTAACATAATGATTATCCATATCTACATAAAAATTCCCTGATGTTTAACGTAAGATAACAAAAATGAAAATAATTATGTAACTTAATATTGTTTACTGGTGTTTAATCAGTATCTTACTAATGTTTAAAAATTCAACAAAAGCATGTCGCCTTATTACTTAAGTATAACGGTTAAAATAACTGCACCGTAAACATTTGTTCTTGTTGATGTATCTCATACCACTTGGTCAGAAGCAACCTCTAGACGAAGTTCATAAATTCATGTGTTCTCAAGCAATGAAAAACTGCTCCAGGATTTGAGAACAACTGCCTTTTCTAGCACCCAATGCAAGCTTGGATCTACTTTGAGTTCAATTAACACGCACCAGGACGAGTTACAATCATACTACTCATATTCGGGGATCTTTCTCCAAGAGGAGTTGATAGTTATTTGAACATTAATTTGAAGTAAGTTCTGAGAAAGACAGACAGCCATCATCAGTAGTACTCTTAAGGCTATCCTCCTTGTTCAGCTGATCTGCAATCTCTGCTCGGCTCATCTGCAATCTACGGATTGTAGCAGTCTCTTTTCTCAGAACTTGTGAATAAGGCCCCCTTACATGAGTGGTCTGATTACAATCGTCCTGGTGCTGTTTAATTGGAGCGAGTAGTAGATCCCAACAGACTGCTCTTGCTAAGCTCCACAGTGGTCAACTTCGTGGTCAACATCATGTATCGGGCCTTAAGGTAAGGTGCCGTATAACGTAGTCCAACCTCTGTGTGGCGAAAAAATATATTATCACTATAAAACCCAAAAGTATCACTGAGCAATATTCACTGTCAATCCATCACACTGTTTCCACCATTAAGCAAAAATTTAAAAACTGCGTTGTTATGAAATATATTTTATAGCAATATAAAATAAATGTTATGTATATATACACTCAAAGAGCCAAAACATTATGACCACCTGTCAATAACGAGTTGGCCCACCTTTGGCGAGCAACACAGCTTCAACCCGCCTTGGCATGGTTGCCACAAGTCCTGAGTAGATGGCCGGAGACAGATTGTACCTGATGTTTAAGCAACGGTCACGCAAATCCGAGATATTGCGAATTGGTGGTCTTTGAATTCTGAGCTGCTGTCCCAGGACATCCCAAATGCGTTCTATAGGATTGTATTGGTGAGTGGTCCCAGCATTAACATCATGTTGCTGGAACCACTCCAACACAATTTTAGCCTTTGTGACAAGGACCGTTGTCATGTTGGAACATTCCATTTCCAGCTGGAAAAACAGACGCCATGTAAAGGTGCAACTGATCCACAATGATGTTCAAATACCCTCATTCATGGTCTGCTCTACCACAACCACGGGTCCCAGAGACGCCCAAGAGAACGTCCCCAAAGCATAATACCGCCACCACCGACCTGTGTATGACCTACTGTACATTGAGGGAGCAACTGTTCGCCTGGAAGACGGCGTATCCTGACACGGCCATCGGCGTGATGAATGACAAACCGTGATTCATCTGACCAGGCAACTCTCTCCCACTGATCCATGGATCAGTAACGATGTTCCCGGGCCCAGCGCAGGCGCAGTTGGCGATGATGCTTGGTCAGGAAAGGCACACGAGTGGGACGTTTGCTGCGTATCTCCATATCCAACAGTGTCCGCTGAACAGTGTGCTCCGATACTATTCTACTTGGCCCCTTCATTGTATTGGGCTGCCAGCTGAGCCACTGTCTGGATCCGGTTTTGCTTCACCATGCGCGACAGTCTCCGATGACCTTTTTCTTTGATAGCATGTGGACGTCCAACACCATGTCGTCTACTGCTGGTTTCACCGTCATTCATCCACTTTGCATAAGTACTAACAACTGTATATCGCGAACAACCCACGAGTTGTGCAGTTTCTGAAATACTTGTTCCGAGCCTTCGAGCCATTACAATCTGCCCTCTATCAAAGTCGCTTAGATCCGCAGCCTCCCATCAAACACAGAAGTAAGTGAAAGAATGATTCTTCAGACTCTCCAGCAGCAGTTAAATGCCACTTCCACCTGAGCACGTGCCTTCCACGTCATCCAGGCGAGTTCATCGCAAAATGTAGGGCCGGTCATAATGTTTTGGCTCTTGAGTGTATATATATATATATATATATATATATATATATATATAACATTGTAAAAATATAATTTCATTCTTAAAAAGAACTTATGTACTATGTCAAAAATTTTTTGTCTTATGTTGTTTTAGTGTACTATGTCAAAACCCATTAAATTCCACGAAGTCCAATCAAATTCAAAGAAAGATAAATGAGAAAATGATTTAACTGAACTTTTATCAGATAAAAATTTCTGTACAAAACAAAAGTGTGTTTTTACTATTAAATATTAGTTTATACTGATAAATTGCTGTGTTTATAAATTATGTAGTACATAAAAGTTTGTATTATTAAACTGAAATGATCATTGATTAACAAGATTAATACCATTGGGTAAATATTACAGTAGAAATAATATATCACAAACATGAATGAACTGAAATAATAATATTAAATATTAGTGTATACTGATAAATTTTTGTGTTTTATAAATTATGGCAATAAATTACGTAATTAGTACGTAAATGTATGTATTATTAAACTAAAATGACGTAATTAGCAAGATTAAAACCGCCAGATGAGTATTAAATTGGAAATAATGTTTAAATAACATGAATGAACATAAATAATAATGTTTTAATGCACGATTTTGTTCCATGAAAATAAAAAAATGAATATTTAATAATTGTATCAAGTACGCAGCGACATTTTACTGCTGAGTTAAAAATTAAATTTCTAAATTTCTTTTCTTGAAATAAACCTTTTCGGTTAAAAGAAAAACACCTGTGAACAAGTGAATAACAGCAACTAAAATTGAACAAGATAAATACCTTTAAAACTCTTATTTCACGAAAGAAAATCAAATAACTCAGAGATGAACATGCCGAGAAAAATGGATTACAAAAACAAAAAAAATATGGAGTCAGCCACAGATTAAACTCCTTCGACGTTAGATCTTACAAACGGGATTTTCTACCAACTCAAATCCTATAATATCTAGGACACACACAATAACCGCATCAAACAACACCAGGATTTATGTTAGAACGCTTCACAATTTCGGAACACCCTCTAACTAAATTCCATAACATGCCACATAAACCAATGAAGTTCTTCAGCCGTATCTATGGCCACGTCAGTATCGCAGTAAAGATGCTCTCTTGGCTTCTGTTAAGCTTTCGTTGGAGGTTAACGATGGCAATATAGGGTATTACAAGTGCTGATGTAGTAGTAATTTGATCCTCTTATCCAACTGGATAATGATACTGTTTCAGTTTATAATAACGTATAAACTAATGACCACGGTCTCCTTATTGCCTCTCATTTTTCGTCTGGGATTGTATTTTAAAGGGAATGGAGGTCTGCATTAATGGAAGACGCCCATTATATCTGCTGCAAAAGGAATTGTATATGCTTTTAATTACTCCTATTATATAATTGTCATATTTTCCAAAAGCATATTTGTGATACTACTTGAAAAGTATATTAAAAACAGGATGAGTGCATTTAATTAATATAATGCACTACTTCTTAAATATCTTTTAATGTACTTAAAATTTATATTTTAACAGCGTTGGCTATAATAGTATATCTGCTGCAAGGGAAATTGTACATGATTTTAATTTCTTTATTAAATAATTGCCATGTTTTATAGAAGTATATTTAAAGTTAAAGCATATGAGATATTATAAAGTATTTAACAAAAGATTTACTTAAAACAGTGAAATTTAAAGCATGTTGAATTCTTGTTTTATTAACAAAGTGACGCCTATTATATCTGCTGCAAGATAGTTTTTGTTCTAATTACTTCAATAATAATTGACATGCTTTTTAAAAGTATATTTGAAGTTGGTTAGTTGTATTCGGTGTACTGTGTCAAAATCCAATAATTCTACTATTTAACGAAAGAAAAAAGGAAAGTTATTCAACTAAACTTTTATCAAGTAATACTATCTGCACAAAATGCATTGTGCATTTAATGTATTAAATATTAGTTCATAGTGATATTAAGTTGTGATTTATAAATTACGTAGTACGTAAATGTACGTATTATTAAACGAAAAAATCGTTTATTAGCAAGATTAAAAACGGCCAGAAGTGTAATAAAACCGAAATAACACTAAAACAACATGAATGAACAGAAAATATGTTTAGCAAACATGTATGAACAGAAATAGCAATGTTTTAATGTGTGATTTTTATAACAGGAATATAAAAATAAATCCTTAAAAAATGTCAAATACTCAGAAATTTTATTTATGAGCTAGACATAAAACTTCTATAATTTTTCTTTTTTAAATAAACCTATTCGGTTAAAAGAAAAACACCTGTGAGCCAGTGAATAACATCAACCAAAATTGAACGAGATAAATGCCTTCAAAACTCTTATTTCACGAAATAAAAATCAAATAACTCAGAGACGAACAGAACATGCCGACGAAAATGGATTTACTAAAACAAAAAAAAAAAACCAAAAAACAAAATTCGGAATCAGCCACAAATAAACTTCTTCGACTTTAAATCTTACAAACAGGATTTTCTTCGAAATCAAATCCTGTAATATCTAGGACACACACAATAACCGCATCAAACAACACCAGGATTTATGTTAGAACGCTTCACAATTTCGGAACACCCTCTAATCAAATTCCATAACATGCCAGATAAACCAATGAAGTTCTTCAACCGTATCTATGGTCACGTCAGTATCTCAGCAAAGATGCTCTCTTGGCTTCTGTAAGCTTTCGTTGGAGGTTAACGATGGCAATATAGGGTATCACAAGTGCTGATACAGTAGTAATTTGGTACTCTTATCCAACTGGATAATGATACTGTTTCAGTTTATAATAACGTATAAACTAATGACCACGGTCTCCTTATTGCCTCTCATTTTCGTCTGGGATTGTATGTTAAAGGGAACGGAGGTCTGCGTTCATGGAAGACGCCCATTATATCTGCTGCACGGGAATTGTATATACTTTTAATTACTTCTATTACATAATTTTCATATTTTCTAAAAGCACATTTGAAAGTGATGGTAGTGAGACTACTTGAAAAGCATATTAAAAACAAGGTACCAGTTGAATGCAGTTTAAACAAGCAGTATATTATATTACTAAAATGCACTACTTCTTAAACACCTTTTAATGTTCTTTTTCAAATTTACATTTTAACAGTGAAGCATATTATATCTGTTGAAATATAATTGTATATACTTTTAATTACTTTAGTAAATAATTTTCGTGTTTTCTAAGAGTATATTTGAAGCTGAAACTTATAAGGATAATATAAAATATTAACCAAAACATTTACATAATCATTGAAATTTAAAATGTCGAATTCTTATTTTATTAATGAGATGTATTACTTCTATAATACCTATTAATGCTTTTCAAATTTGCATTTTGTGACGCCTCTTATATCTGCTACACTAATTTTATATGCGTTTAATTACTTTTATTACATGATTGTCATATTTTCTAAAACCATTTTGAAAGTGAATCTACTTGAAGCGTGAATTTAAAAACATGATGGGTACCAGTTAAATGTAATTCAAACAAGTAGTATATTTTATTAAAAAGGTGTGCTACTTCTATAATACATTTAATGCTACTAAAACTTACATTTTAACAATTATACATTTAAATTATGTTTTGTATTTTAACTATTACATTTGTTGCAAGAGAATTGTATGTTATTTTAATTTCTTCATTAATATTTAAAAACATGTTGGGTTCCAGAAATATGTTTTTCAGCAAGTAGTATACTTTATTAATAAAATTCACTGTTTTTTTTATAGTTTTTATATGTGCTAATATATGATTTTGTTATGAGAAGTTGAAAATATATCTCTAAAATTTGTATCAGATACGCTGAGAAATTTTATTTCTGAACTAGAAATAAATATTTCTAGAATTTTTTCTTTTAAATAAACCTTTTCGGTTAAAACAAAACGCTCGTGAACAAGTGAATAACAGCAACTAAAATTGAACAAGATAAATGCCTTCAAAACTCTTATTTCACGAAAGAAAAATCAAATAACAGACAAACATGAGGATGGAAAGTGGATTACTAAATATATAAAAAAAGTAGAAGTCAGCCGCAGATTAAACACCTTCGATTTCAGATCTTGCAAACAGGGTTTTCTTAAAATATCAAATATCCCATAATATCCACGACACACACAATACCCGCAACAAACAACACCAGGAGTTATGTTAGTACGCTTCACAATTTCGGAACACCCTCCAACTAAATTCTATAGCATGTTAGATAAACCAATGAAGTTCTTCTGCCGTATCTATGGTCACGTCAGTATCTCAGCAAAGATGCTCTCTTGGCTTCCATAAGCTTTCGTTGGAGGTTAACGATGGCAATATAGGGTATCACAAGTGCTGATACAGTAGTAATTTGGTCCTCTTATCCAACTGGATAATGATACTGTTTCAGTTTATAATAACGTATAAACTAATGACCACGGTCTCCTTATTGCCTCTCATTTTCGTCTGGGATTGTATGCTAAAGGGAATGGAGGTCTGCATTAAAGGAAGACGCTCATTATATCTGCTGCACGGGAATTGTATGTGCTTTTGATTACTTCTATTATATTATTGTCATATTTTCTAAAAGCATATTTGAAAGTGATAGTAGTGATACTACTTGAAAAGCATATTAAAAACATTTGAATGTAGTTCAAACAAGAAGTATATTTTATTAGTAAAATACACGATTTCTTTAATACCTTTTATTGCTTTTTAAATTTATAGTTTAAAAGTGATACCTATTATATCTACGGCTAAATGTAAATTTTATATGTTTTTAATTGCTATATTAAAACATAAAGCATGTTGGGTTTCAGAAAGATGTAGTTCAGCCAGTAGAATACTTTATTAATAAAATACGCTATTTCTTTTATATTCTATAAAAGAAATAAGGTATTTTAATGCTTTCAAATTATTATTTTAACATTGGCGTCTTTTATGTCTGATGCACGTTAATTGTATATGCTTTTAATTACTTCTATTAAATAATTGTCATGACTTTTTGAAAATAAATTTGAAAGTGAATCTACTTAAAGCGTGAATTCAAAAACATGCTAGGTACCTGTTGAAAGTTGTTTAAATAAGTAGTATATTTTAATAAAAAAAAAATGCATTACTTCATTAATATCTTTTAATGTTTTTTTCAAATTTGTATCTTAACAATGGCGCCTATTACATCTTCTGCAAGAAATTTGTAAATGACATTAATTACTTTATTAAGATTCAAAAACATGTTGGGTTCCAGAAAGATGTAGAGGATGTAAATCTGACGCCTGAGGAGAATATAAAGCATTCAACATAAGATTTAATTAAAACATGTATTGGTCTCATTCTATTAGTAAATGTAATGCTTCTTTAATACATTTTTTTTTTTTTTTTAAATTTCTATTTTAAGATCGAAGATTATTACATCTGCTACACGAGAATTTTATATGCTTTTTAATTATTTCTATTACACAAATGTCATATTTTCATAAAGCATATGTGAAATTGAATTTATTTAAAGCGGCAACTTAAAAAATGTTGGTTGTCAGTAAAATGTAGTATACTTTATTAATTATTAGAAACAAGTAGTATACTTTATTAATAAAATGCACTAATTCTTTTAATGTCATTTCATGTTTTTCAAATTTATATTTTAACAGCGACGCCTATTACATCTGCTGCAAGAGAATTGTGCATGATTTTAATTACTTAAAATTTAAAAACATGCCGAGTATCAGCAAATGTAAATTTTTGAATTTTAGAAATTTAGGAATGAATGAATGAATGAGAATTTAAGAATGGATTTTAGATATTTAGGATATTAATATATACACTGAAGTGACAAAAGTCATGGGATAGCAATATACAAATTTTCAGATGGCAGTAGCATCGCGAAGAACAGGTATAAATGCGCAGTGCTTTCGCAGAGCTTTCATTTCTGTTCAAGTTATTCATGTGAAGAGGTTTTGACGTGATGATGACCGCTCGACGGGAATTAACAGACTTTGAACGCGGAATGTTAGTTGGAGCTAGACGCATGGGTCATGCCATTTCGCATGCCATTTCGGAAATCGTTAAATTCAACATTCCCAGATCCACTGTGTCAAGAGTGGGCCGAGAGTATGCAATTTCAGGCATAACATCCCACCATGGACAGCGCAGTGGTCGACCGCCTGCACTTAACGACCGAGACCGGCGACGTCTGCAAATAGTCGTAAATTCTAACAGACAAGCAACACTGCGTCAAATAACCGCGGAAATCAGGTTGGGACGTACAAGGGACTTGTCTGTTAGAACTGTGCTGAGAAATTTGGCTATCTTGGGCTATTCCAGCAGAAGACCGACTCGAGTGCCTTTACTGACAGAACGACATCGCTTGCAGCGACTCTCGTGGGCACGTAAGCATATCGGTTGGTCCCTAGATGAATGGAAAACCGTGGCTTGGTCGATGAGTCACGATTTCAGTTGGTAAGATGGTAGGGTTCGAAAACGCAGACCCCACGAAGCCATGGACCCAAACTGTCAGCAAGGCACTGTTCAAGCTGGTGGTGGCTCCGTAATGGTGTGGGATGTTTTTCATGACTTGGTCCTCTGGTGCGACTGGACCGAACATTGACTGTAAATGCTTATGTTCAGCTACTTGGAGATCACTTGCAGCCATTCATGGACTTCATGTACCCAAACAACGATGGGGGATTTTCATGGATGACAATGCCATGTCACCGGGCCACAACTGTTCGCGATTGGTTTGAAGAACATTCTGGACAATTGATTCTGGACAATTCCAACGAATGATCTGGCCACCTAGATCGCCCGACATGAATCCCATCTAGTATTTATGGGACATCATCGAAGATCTGTTCGTGCCCAAAATCCTGCACTATCAACGCTTTCAAATTACGGACGTCTATCGAAACAGCATGGCTCAATATTCCTGCAGAAGATTCGAACGACTTGTTGAGTCAAACCACGTCGAGTTGCTGCACTTCGCCGGGCGAAAGGAGGCCGACACGATATTAGAGGTATCCGATGACTTTTGTCACTTCAGTGTATAATTTAGGATACAGAATTGTTTTACAATATAAAATGTTTTAGAATTGTTTTAGCATATAGAATGTCTTAGAATTGTTTTAGGACACAGAATGTTTTAGAATTGTTTTAGCATATAGAATGTTCTAGAAATGTTTTAGGATATAGAACGTTCTTGAATTGTTTTAGGATTTACCTTCAAGGAAGTGTAATGCAAATTGCCAATTCTATGAAGATCTCTATTTTAAAATTACTCTAGGTGTTTCTGTCGATGTTGTGATGTTAAGAACTAACTTTGTGAATTTCTTAGATAATAATTAAGCTTAATAGTCTTAATTAATGCAATGATTTTTTTAATGTCATTTGGCTAAATTGGCAGATATGAAATAACACACCATTTAAACCTAATAATCATATTAATTAGATATTGTATTTTTGCAAATTTTATATTTCTCTAATAATTTATTAGTAAAGTATATCCATAATACTGAAAAAAATTGCATTTCTTTTAAAGAAGATCTGCAATATAATCATATGATTGCTTAAATACATAAATGAAACGAGAAGTTTCCATGTGTTCATATCAAAAACAATGAAATGCGATAGATTTATAAACCTTCCAGACTTCTTAGCCTCTCATTTTAAATAATGCTAAGTTTATGTACTTTATTTTACTAGGTTATTTTAAATTTTAAAATTAAATTTTAAACTTGAATAAGGACATTAAAAATTTTAGTTTTCCTAAATTTTATTTCCCTATAAAAATATTTTTTTTACTTCTATTAAAAAGTATTTATATGAACTAAAATGTTTGAAACAAACAAACGCCTTTGAATGAAATACCAATTTAAAATTATTACTACATCAAAAGTATGCTATACGAAAAATAATATTAAACGAATAAAAAAGGCATATACTTTGCATGGATGTCCATTAAAAGGAAACTCCAAGACGCATATAAAATCAATTTTTACATCAATGCATGCTGAAAATAGAAAGCAAATACCTGAGGTACATTGAATGATTTTCTTTCTCTGGCTGCTACATTTGAATGTTCTTTTATCCATCCATGTGTGCTATGCATTTCAGATAGATTTTCTATTTTTGCATTGAAAAATATATATCAATGTGCTGCAATACATGCAATATGTATTTTTTACCAACTGATACATATATGCATTCAGATAAATTTATATTTATTTTAACGAAAATGCTTTTACGGATTTATTAGAATTATTTTACAATCATACATTAGAGCAGGGGTGGCCAACCCGTGGCCCGCCTTGAATATTTTTCAGGCTCGGGAGATTTATCACACTTTCACAAAATATATTTACTTTTATAATTGGAAATTAGTAAAAATCAATGTATTATAAAAATGCGTTATGTGTGCATCCATATATTCAAAAATCAACTGTCGAAATTATTAGAAACAATTATCTTTGATTTTAGAATAATATTCTTGCGAATATGTGATAGATATTGCCTGTTTTATTTATGATTGTACAGTTATAAGTCCACAGAATAATTAAATTATATTCTGCAAACTCATGATGCGCGAACATCTTGGACCATCTTTTATAACAGGTTCTATGATTCACTTTAAATGACCTCAGTGACGCAATGACCATCCCTAGACAAGCACAGTAGATTATTGATTGCAGATCAAACCAAACTCTTTGTTGAAGTTGTTAGAGCTTTTGTTTCAACTTACACCTGCGAATGGTTTTTTTTTTTTTTTTAAATGAAATTGACCGAACACAAAAAATACTCAAGCATAACGGTCTCTAACCTGCAACACCCATTACGATGTGCAAATACCCAAATTGAGATCATTTGCAAAGGTTACAAAAATGGAGACACTAACACAGTAGTAAAAAAAATATTTTTCATTGATTTCATTTTTTTATTCTTTTATATTTATATATTTTTTATATTTCATTTTTAGCTTTGTAAATTACTTTACAATGTGGGCTTAGTATCCTTATTATTATATTATCTATGCTTACATTAACTATAATAGTAAACCCAAAAATAATAACTCACTATGTTTTAATTTTTCACTCCAAAAATGTCTATAGTGGGTCTAAATCCAATATGGGGAATATAATTTTATAGGCTGTCCGCGGAGTTATAATGCATTTCCAAAGTGGCCAGAAAGATAATTTGGATTGGCCACCCTTGGAGTAAAGTATGAAAAAAAAAATTGATTCTAAATAATTAATTTGTGGGACATTTATGGCAATAAATATTTTCTCTTGTGTGCGAAATTCTCCTAGGAATATATTTTAAATTTAAAACTTTTTTGTTGGAAATAAATTCCGTGTAACTAATAATTTACTACAAAGTTTTGTGCGTGAAAAACTCTTTAATTAGGTTTAGATAAAAATAGTTTTAAGAAAAAAAAAGGTGTTGTGTTCTGTAAAAGTATCAACATACATTTTTTATGATTTTTTTTTATTTCTCAAGAGGATTAAAGTATTATGGGGAAACAATAAAAAGGTACATCTATACTTTTATAAATTAATTTAATTTTTTTGTCTAGGACTCCAGTAACAGAAAATTATAAAGTAATACTAAAAACATAAATTATAAAAATTTTTGAGGGAATTAATGAAATATTTTCTATTCATAATTTAATCAGATACTTTTTTTTTTCTCTATATTTATACAAATAAAACAATAGCAGATTTTTTTCCCTCAGATTTGTTGCACAAAAGGACTAATTGAAATAAGGCTGCCTAATCATTTACCTGAAGATTGTTTTTTTTTATTATTCATATTAAAGTTTTAAAAATTGTATAAACAATTAACAATAGAAACATTTTTTTCTAAACCGAATAATACATAATTTAAGCTGAAGTATTATTGAATATGGCTTTGTTAAAACTAATTACTATTATGATGAATAATACTGGCTAATAGATTCATTATAGTTAGACTTTAAAATCGAAAAATTTTAATTTTCATATGTAAGTATTTTACATATTAAATTAAATTTTGATACATCATAGATTGTTTATACATTATTTTCTATATTAAATTAGACTATTTATTTATATATTCGCTTGAAACTTTTATATCTAAATTTTTATTAATTTTACATTTACTTTTAATATAATTGTATTTTGATTTATTGAATACTTAAATTGAAAAAAAGTTTAATTTTGAGTAAATTGTAAATATATTTTAAAATATATTTCTTAGAATTTTACTTTGGAAATTTTACACACAAAATTGTTTCTATATGAATCGTAATGTAATATTTTTCATGACATTGACTCTGGTGGTACATTTATACAAATATTTTTTTCATAATTGGTGAAGGAGATTAACAAAATTTTGAAATCAAAGTCCAGAAATTTCTTCAAATAATTTTATGTGAAGAAATGCTTTTTAATCTAATTGTTAATTGGTAGAGATTTTAGTTAAGTAAAAAAAAAAAAATGCTGCCAAAAAATGAATATATTTTTTTATTCTTATTAACTTAAAAATTATCAGTTATTAAAATTAATAATATTTAATGGTAGTAACGATACTAAATTGCAAATGGCTTATCTAATAATATTTTGAACACATTAAATTAAATACAATAATTAACAATATTATTATTTTTTTAAATTTTTAGATGACTCTTACTGTATATATCCCATTATCTTTCAACTCTGAAATCTTGATAATCATGTATCTTGTTTTAGAAGTATTAATTGAACTTGTAATTTAATCATTTTAATCTACACAAATTCGATTTTGAATTGCAGAAATATATTATAAAATCCGTTTAGATTACGATTATACTACTGTGCCAAAAAAGTACGACCTATTATATATTTTTTCAAAAAACACTTTATTTAATCCATCGCCTTCAAAGTAATACCCTCCGACACAATGCACTTACGCCAACTTTTTTTCCAATCCTCAATTCATGCTAAAAATTGATCGCCAGGGATGGTCTTCAAAACGCGCGATTCAAAACGGTGTCCCCGGAGTTGTCTTTTGAGTTTAGCGAATTGCCAGAAGTCGCACGGTGTGAATACGGTGATTGTGGTACGATATGAGTTTAATTTTTGTCGAAACGATTACGAAGAATCAATGCAGTGCCAGCTGGCGCATTCAGTGTTTTCGGTACCAATCGACATTTGACGCGTTTGAGGCCCAAAACGGAATTGACCGATCCTTTTGAAATTCCAACATCAACAGCAAGATCTCTAAACGTACATCCATGATTTGCAAGCCCCAAATCTTTATTTTTTTTGGACATCAGCTTCGTAGATTGAGGTTGATGATCGATCAGGCGGGATCTTCGTGTTCAACAGCGTTTTCTGCCTTCTTTGAACTGTTTTACAACTTATAAACATTTCTTTCCGATATTGGAATGCTCACCGAATGTCTTCAGCAACATTCTATAAGTCTCCGCAAAAGATATATTACAAGTTTTTGCTCAATTAATTCAGACATTCAAAAAATCTCCGGAATCAGTTTTAGCGTCTCACCAAGCCAAACACTAATAAATATTTCGACATGAAATTTCCCACAGATGTTAAGACAGTGCCAGCAACCTATAAAAGAAAAAAATTTGAAATTAATTAATCCATGGGAATTTTAAATTTAAAATTGGCCTTACTTTTTGGACACAGTTGTATATATACAATTAATGGATAAAATGATGGGTAAAATAATGTGTAATATATATATATATATATATATATATATATATGTATATGTATGATAAATCATGTTCTTTGACATAATGTATATTTCAAATTCCTGAATTTGGAGAACTGTTTGACTGAATTAACTACTAAACTACTTTTACTTAACTATAAATGATGCAATGATAAAATATATTATAATTCATTTGTTGCTATGCAACATTTTCATTCTTATTGAAGTACTTTAGTATTTTTAGACAAACAATATAAAATATTTAGAAAAACATGAAATACATTATCGTAGTAATAAATTAAAATAAAATAATTCAATTTTGAAAAATGCTAGACATTTTATTCTGATTCGATCTTAGATGAATGAAATTGTACCCATTATGAAGGAGATTGGTGAAAACAAATTTTTAAGGTTACATCAGTAATTTTGTAACTGTAATTAAATGAGACCATATGATTGGATTGAATTACTTTTTAGTTTTAACTGATTAATAATTTATTTTTGTATAAAATGAATAGATGTGGTACAAGCAAAAATAACCAGAGCATATTCTGTCACTAAATTTAAAAAAAATTTCTACTAATTTATATCAACTGAAAATTTGATTAGAATAATTTGCTAATTTCAAATGAAAAAAATTGTGAAATATATTTTTACCTTTTATTAAAGAAAATTAAACCTGGGCCTTAATTGATTAACAGGAAGTGTTCAGATACCAGCGTTATTTTATCAAAAACGTCCCCTAACAGCTAATTGTTCATCAACGCTAGTGTTACATCAACGCACTGGTGCAAGAGAGAAAAGTGCGTCTGAATTGCATTTAAGAATGGAAGATGTCCGATCCCCAAAGCTCTTAACCGCTTCCCAGGAACTCATTTGACCTCCCTTTAAAATTCAAAGCTTGAAATTCGTGATCATGCACGTTAAAAATGCAGATAGCATCGGATGTTGCCACTCTCCACTGATTAATGTTCATCAAGTCCGGGCTAATAGCGTTTCGTGTACATTAATAAAGCCAAGGCATAAGAGGCGTGTGGCGTAACGGTAAATAGCATTAGCATTCAGCTCAGGGGAGGGTGTATTGATTTTTAAGGTATTTCTAAGTAATACCATTCCGGTAGATTTGCTTCTAAGAAACTCATTTATAAATCGGTTTAGGTTACTGAAAAGTAATTTGTGTGTCACGTTAAATTAAATTCACGCGGAAAATGTTGAATATTAATGCAAATTACAAGCATAAATTATATGATTTCAATTTCTGGTATCTTACAAGCCGAAGTAGCATAATAGGAATTTTAATAATGACCTAAAATTTATGAAACAACATTTTATTTTCATTATTTTTTACTTTTTATGTTTTACCATAAGCAAAACTACACCTAGAGCCCTAATTGATTAGCATAAATTTTTCGAATAATAGCATAATTTGGAATAGTAGCCTAATAGTCGAATAGTAACAAAATAGGAATTTTAAAAATAATCTAAAAATTTAAGGAAGAAACAAAATTCAATATTTTTGACTTTCTTATGTTACACTTAAGCAAAATTAAACCCAGTACCTTAATTGATTAACAGAAAGTGTTCAAATAATATAATTTGGAATAAGAGATAAAAGTAGAATAGTAGCAGAATAAGAATTTTTACTGATAATCTAAAATAAATATGAAAAAAAAAATGTTTTTTATATATTTTTATTTTTTTTATGATTTACCATAAAAAACTTATGTATTTTTTTTTTTACTTTTTCTCTATGTTTTACCATAAGTTAAATTAAACCCAAGATCTAATCGATTAACATAAAGAATGTGAATAATAGAATAATTTGAAACGGCACATAATAAGAATTTCAATAATAATCTAAATATTTATGGTAGATGAGAAATGTTTTTCAATATTTCTAAACTTGTTATGCTTTACCATAAGCAAAATTAAACCCAGGGCACTAATTGATTAACAGGAAATGTTCAAATAGCAGCATTACTTTATCAAAAAACATCCTCTAGCAGCTAATTGTTCCTCAACTCTAGTGTTACATCAACGCACTGCAGCAAGAGAGAAAGTGCGTCTGAATTGCATTCAAGAATGGAAGCTGTCCGATCCCGAAAGCTTTTAACCGCTTTCCAGGATCTCATTTGGCCCCCCTTTAAAATTCAAAGCTCAAAATTCATGATGTTGCGCGTTAAAATGCAGAAAGCGTCGCATGTTGCCACTTTCCACTGATTAATGTTCTTCGAGTCCACGGCTAATAGTGTTTCGTGAACATTAATAAAGCCAGGCATAACAGGGCGTGTGGCGTAACGGTAAATAGCTAGCATTAGCCATTCATTAGCTTAGGAGGGTATATTGATTTTAAGGTATTTCTAAGTAATGCTATTCCGGTATATCTGTTTCTAAGAAACTCATTTATATGTAAGTTTAAGTTACTGAAAAGTAATTTGTGTGTCCCATTAAATTAGATTCTTGTTAAAAATGTTGAATGTTAATGCGAATCACATGATTAGATTATTCGGTTTCAATTTCTAGTATCTTATATTCCATATATTATATAGATTATTAAACCATAATTATTTTAATCCATTAATGTGAACAATTGGGACCTGATGACCGAGCGATTAGCGCTCTAGCCTTGGTGCCACAGATTACGGGTTCAAGTCAGGGCGGTGCCAGAGATGTTTTAATGGTTCGGAATCCATTTTAAACTGTATTTCCTGGTTTAACATGGCTGTAGAGTAGTAGGAGATGGACTGAAAACCCTACCCCGTAAAAGAAAACATCTCCTGTTTCGGAATTTGCCAATAGGCAGATAGCTTTGGCCTGACATGGGGCTGTTGCGCCACTGATGGTTATGATGAATGTGTACAAAGACTATCTTACAAGCCGAATATTATATAGATAATTAAGCCATAATTATTTCAATGTATTAATTCGTATCTCTGAAAACTACAGTTGGATAAGGAACATTTTATTTTTAAAAGCTAACAAAATATTCTAGATAAAATATTCCATTTCTAAGAAATGCATGCAAACGCTGTCCGGCTTCATCAACAAATTTGTAAATATTGTCAAGTTTGGCGGTAATTTTTATACATGGTGATATGTTATGAGCAATTATTATTTTGTCTAGTATATGTGTTTCTAAGAAACTTATTTGTAAATAGTTTTACATTAATTAAGCTAAATTTGTATGTCCCGTTAAATTAAATTCATGTAGAAAATGTTGAATATTAATGCAAATTACATGCTTAGATTATTCAATTTCAATTTTTACAGTATCTTACAAGCTGAGTATTATATAGATAATTAAACTATAATTATTTCAATATATTAATGTGTACTATGAGTATCTTTCTGAAAATTACATTTGGATATGCGAATATTGTATTTTTAAAAGGTAAAAATGAAACCTCATAGATAAAGTATTCTATGATCATGGAAATGTTTGCAAAATTTGGTCGCCTTTAACAACAAATTTTTAATTATTGCCAAGTTTGGCGGTAATTTTTATACATGGCGAACGCCATTGGCAATTATTATTTTGGCGATATTATGTATAATAGATAATTAAACCATAATCATTTCAACCTATTAATATGCACAATGGTATCTTTGTGAAAATGACCTTCAGTACCGTTGGATAAACGAACATTTATTTACCGTTAGATATGCGAAATATTTTATTTCAAAAGCCAAACTAAAACCTCTTGGATGAAGTATTCAAGATCTAGGGCTTTCCCGACCTTCAGCAACAAATATTGACAAGTTTGGCGGTAATTATTATACATGTTGATACGTAATTAGCAATTATTATTTTGGCTATAATATGAATAATAGATAATTAAACCATAATTACTTCAATGTATTAATGTGTACAATGAGTAACTTTCTGAAAATTACCGTTGGATATGCGAAATTATTTTTACTTTAAAAAGCCAAACTAAATCCTCCTAGGTTAAATTTCCAATTCTAAGAAATATTTGCAAAATTTGCCAGTCTTCGGCAGCAATTTGTAAATGTTACCAAGTTTGGCAGTCATTTTTAATACATGTTGATATATTATTGGCGATTATTATATTGGAGATATTATGATTATAAAATAAGTTATTTTCCTCAAGATCTCAAGCCAGTTATGATTTGTTAGAAAAATCATGAATGAATTAATGTAAGTTAAATGTTAAAAGCTCATGTGGCCTGATGGCTGATAATGGCTGGCCCTCAGTATCCACAGATTTCGGGTTCGAGTTCCACAGTGCCATGGATGATTGTAGCAGTTCGGAATCCATTTTAAATCTGGTCCAATATGATCATAGAGTGACAAACTAGGGGGTTGGGCTTAGGTCGAACAAACCTACAAATGGTTTCATGGCCAATTAGCTAGGGCTCTGGCCTTTGATATCACAAGCTTCAGGTTCAAATCCTGGCTGTTATATGGACATTTGTTTATAGTAGTTCGGAATCCACGTTAAAATATAGGACCCCCTCTGGCGGTAGAATAGAGTGTGCACAAAATTACCGCGACAAACCAAATCAAACCTAACATACGTACAAATACGTACAACATACGTACACATCATGGACTGTATTTTTTTGTGTGGCAATGAAGTTAAAATTTGAAAAATAATACCAGTAAGAAATAAATTTTTACTTGATAACATTTATTAAAGTCAATATATTTAAGATGGTTTTGTTACTAATGTAGGATTATAGAAGAAATCACATGTAATTTTTTTCTTTTAATAAGTTACTTTGTTAATTTATGTCAGAGAATTCCATCTTACGTCTTATGTTTATATGTAATAAAAATTTAAAACGTAATAAACGATAAGTTATATTTAAAATGAGAATATTTCAAAATTTTCATACAAACTCTACTCTTACATAAAATATTATCGTTGCTAATTAAGAAAAATTGCAATATATTTTGCGATGTTGAACATATTAGAAAATAAACGCTAAAAAAATTAGAAATATTTTAGAACATTCTTTAACACGAAAAAAAAAAAACTAATAATTAAATCCTTTTTTTACAAATTAATCTAACGATAAAAATATATAATGATTGGAAAATCTGACGCACAGAAAATAACGTAACTTTAAAAAATATGCTGAATAACAAAAACTGCAACCGCCATTATTAAACATAATGAAAGGCTTAATTAAACCTTTTTTCATAATTTCTTCTATTCAAGCAACTATCAAAAATGTTTAATAAGTTAGAAAAAGGAGTAAAAAAATATAAAAGGTAAGAAATTTGATAAATAATAATAAAAAAATAATGCCAATCTATTCATTAATTAAAAATGTTTTTCTTTTGGGATTACTAGTTATTACATATATTATGCCAGATTCTGCTTACTAAAATTTGCTTTAATTTTTTTTTTTCAAATTAATTTTTATACTGTTTACTTTACTTAATACAAGATTAAAATTTAAAATAGATGAATAAAAGAGTTTTTGAAGCAAAATTATTAATTATCTTATAATAAAACATATTCATTAATTATTTTATTGAAATAAGTAGAATGCATTAATCTCGATTGCAGGTCTATTCATGTTGTGTTGCTATTATGTTATCGCTCTCGGACGGAGGGAAGGGGGTCAGCTTCTGGTTTTGGAGAGCAACCGTATGTAGAAGTCTGACTTCTGCTCCGTGTCGCTGAAGAAGGAGGGATAGTGCTTTCTGGTAGGACTTTAGTGGGAACTACCCCGCATTTGCGTATCGTATGGGGAGAAACCTGAAATATTCAGAACAGGTAGCCCGACTAATGAGACAAGATGTTGAACATCCCAACTCCATCGAGATTCCTCTTTTTTTGTGTCTGCAACAAAGCCGCCAGTGGATTAAACTTGGTCTAATGCACACCTGAATGCATGTTGCCAATGAGCCACGAGTCAGGCTATATTTATTTATTAATTTATCTATCTATTTATCTGTCTGTCTATATATCTAATCCGTCTATCTTTTATCTGTCCGTCTGTCTATCTGCATGTCCGCCAATATGTTTGTCTTTCTATCTTTCTGTCTATATATGTCTGTCTATGATTTTTTTCTGTCTGCCTCACTATCTACCTATATATCTGTCTAGGCATACTCGTCTGTTTATTTCTATCTATCTATCTATCTGTTTGTCTATCTGTGTATATATTAGAATAACTATCAATATGTCTATCTAATCTATTTATCTGTCTATCTGTCCATATATTTGTTTGTCTATCATCTACCTATCTATCTAACTGTCGGTCTATCCATTTATATATATATATATATATGTATATATACACATATATATATATATATATATATATATATATATATATCAAATATATATATTATTTCTGAAAATACAACACCATGAAGGACTTAGGCGAGAAAGAGCTGAAATTTTCAGGAAATGCAAATTAGTGCATGATATGCAAATGATGTGAATTTCAAATCCGTAGAGCATGCGTATGCTGAGAAGCGCCCTCTGAACGGCGGATGGATCCGAATAAATAGACGGCTGTAGCGAGGCGTGTATGGTTATCTGCTAGTGGTAAACGTTAGCTCAATCGTTACTATGCCTCTTCGACGTAAGAGAGCGAGATTTGAACAACTTACAGAGTTTGAACGGGGAAGAATCATTGGCCTTCGTGAAGCTGGATTGTCTTATCGTGCAGTAGCCGCTCGTGTGCAGCGTAACAGCAGCACAGTGATGCGTCTTTGGAAGCAATGGACGGACGAGTGTCGGACAACTCGGAAATCCGGGAGTGGACCACGAAATGTCAGCTCCCGATGATAGACACCTGGTCCGCATGGCACTGACGGACCGCACAGCTTCCTATAGACAATTGGCAGCACGGTGGTCAATAGCTACAGGTGTTTCATTGTGTGCTTCATCAATTCGTGGACGTCTGCTGCAGCGTGGACTGCGCGCAAGGACTCCTTTATACATGATTCCTCTCACGCTAAAAACCATCGCCGCCTGCGTCTACAATGGGCCGCTCAGCATAAAGACTGGCGTGCTGATTGGCAGCATGTCGTGTTTTCTGACGAATCCCGCTTTAATTTGTGGTATCATGATGACCGCATTCGTGTCAGACGCTATGCCGGTGAACGCCACCTTCCGGAGTGCATTATCGAACGCCACAGTGGACGAACACCAGGAGCTATGGTCTGGGGTGCCATAGCATATCATGGACGATCTCAATTACTAAGAATTGTGGGCAATCTGAACAGCAACCGGTACGTCAGTGAAGTTCTACAGCCCCAAGCTGTTCCCTTCCTTCAAAGCTTGCCAGGCGCTGTATTTCAACAGGACAATGCCCGTCCTCATATCGCTAGGAATGTTCAATCCTTTTTGCAACGCGGCTGGTACAGCTTCTTCCTTGGCCTGCGTATTCCCCGGATATGTCGCCGATTGATCATGTGTGGGATTTCGTTGGTCGGCGTCTCGCTCGTGATCCTCGTCCTGTTGCTTTTGCAGACGAACTTTGGGTGAGCAAACAAACAATATGCTATGCTCTTCCTCAGGCTGACATTCAAAATTTGTTTGACTCCATGCCACGTCATGTAGCAGCAATTTTTGCAGCGCGTGATGGCTACACAAAAATACTGATTCCGATCTCTTGTTATTGTTTGTTTTCTTTGAACATTTAATCATTTATTTGTACCACTACCACTCAACTGTGTATTAAATTTCATTTAATTATGACGATTCCTTCACGGTGTTGCAATTTTCACAAACATGAGTATATATATATATATATACTATATTTAATATCTGAATAAAATTTTTATTTAAAAAAACGCCACTTCTTTAAATTTTAATGTGAGTATTGTTGTTTTTATTAAACAAAGGAGGAAACATAAATTTAATCAAGGATATAATCATCAAATTGCATTACGTAATAATTTGCTTTTAATTATAAAATATTTGTGCCTCACCTTTGCATCTCCTTTTCTGTAAAGCATCAAATTTTAAAATGAGACTTTTATTTCAAATAAGGAAATGTTATTGTTATTATTATTATTACTATTATTATTGTTATTATTAAAATATCCATTTTCTTCAAACAATCTCTAGAATGTTAAAAACTATACTATATTTACTAATACATAGTTTCTGTAACCATAAATGCACAGTTAGGTAAAATCGAAAACGTATACCATAAGATTTTTATCACCTAACTTTGTTTATGATGAGGGCAAAGAGCAGAATCTTATGCAGTGAACTAAAAGCAGCAGTAAACAAACTAATAAAGAAGATGTCGTGTCTGATACGAAACAGGGTCTCTTGAGCGTAATTGTCTCCGTCTTATACTTACATACTAATAAAGTAAGTATTATATACTATGTAGACCTAATAGGAAATTTTCGAAATGGTTTCCCTTTAGTAGTATTCACTCAGGAAGTATATGTAAAAATTCAATACAGCAAACTGTATATTTCAGAGAAATAGCATTAATAAAGCGTGTTTTTATAAGTGCAAAAATGATTTGAAATTAAAAGTAAATTATTTGTGCTTGTATTTTTATATGTGAATAATAAATGCTGTAAAAAATTTGGCAAAAAGTTTGCAAAAAATTATACATTTGCACAAAATCGGATATTTGCATAATGGATATATTGCATATTTGCATATATGTAATATTTCAAATTTGATATTCATGGATATATACATTTGCATGCATTATTTTCACACATGCATGGATATAATATGCACACTCATAGATCATATGCATTTATATATATATAATATGTGCCTATTGGATATATTGCATATTTACCTATTTGCAAAAATTGGACTAGAGTTTTAAATATTGTAAACATACAATATAGTTAGCAATTTATATACCTTGTAGGAAAATTGTTATTTTGTCAATGTGAATTAAATTTGCAAAGGGCATATTTTCTTTTTCAAATGTTCCCTTTGACTTGAATTTTTATCGTTTTTTGACTAGAAGGTTAGATATAACACTTTACAATCAGCATCGTCCTGGGGACAAAGTGAGAATTCTTTTACGCTGCACCCAAATATTGCCCCCAGAATTTTGAATAAATATCCGGCACTAATATTTCATGTCCTCCTCCTACTGTTTTCTTCCGGCCTGATTGCCAATTGGCTAAATCTCCGGCCTTTGATACCACATGCTTCAGCTTCGAATCCTGGCAGTGTCATGGATGTTTGTTAGTGCTCGGAATCCACGTTAAACTATAGGTCCCGGTCTATAATTAGCCTAAAGTGTGCGTAAATGATCGTAGAATGCCAAACCAAACTTCTTTTACTTTGCTGAACATTGGTGGACACCATGCTTCACTGATATGACACGAACAACCGCTGATGGATGATGAAGGGACGGCATTATCTATAAAAAATAGGTGTAACTGCTCAATTTGTAAGTCGCAAGATAAAAAACCTGGAAAATTCCCACCAAACAGCCTGACTATCGAAGCTTCCCATTTTATGTACGCCTCACCGAAATTCCTGGTTTATGAAAGCAGTGACTGCAGCGAACTCCACCAACGCTTAGTCCTCTGCCTTAGTTACTCATGATGCTTAGTCCTCCTGCTTGCAGACCACAGCTTTAATTGGGATGCATCACGATATCGGCATAGAAGGTTTCGCTTAGAAGTTGTTAAGTTTTGTACTTAAATCAACGAGTTTAAAAAACCTACGTTGTGTCCATCAGGTCACACTGGTAAAATCGCACGATGACTAATATCAGCTATAATTACAGAAAAAAAAAAATCCTATGTTCTGCCTATCAGGTCACACTGGTGAAATAGCATGATTTCTAAATTAGCTATTTATTTGATTAAACAAAAAAGTTCAAAAATCCTATGTTCTATCCATCACATCACACTGGTGATATCGCACGAGGGCTAATATTTGCCATTTATTTGATTAAACAACAATAATCTAAATTAAAAACAAGTAATAAAAAAAAAAAAATAAAGTCAATTCCTACTTAGGTCAACAAAGAAAAAAATTTTATTTTAGTTACTTTTTATTAAATAGTTACAATTAATATAAATATGTAAATATATATGACAGAATCAAAAATTAAGTCGCAAAATAGAAAGCAAATTTCCTTTTTTTTCCATTTGAAATTAATTTTTGTTTCTTACTGTTTATTCGCTTTCTATTTTTTTTTTTTTCATTTTTAATTTATGAAGCTGATGGTGGTCTACAATTTCTCATTCTATCCATCTCTTGCAATGCTTCATTCATTATTGCAATGAACCTTTTCCAGTGAGTTTCGAGCAGTCCAATTTTTCAATGAATAGACCATATAATGATTTCATACGACTCAAGGAGATATATGCTTGACCTGCTGCGAAAGAATTTCGTCCTAGATATATTACTGCAGAATCTACAGTGCTACTTTGCATCTTATGTACTGTTGATGCCCATGATAGTATTAATGGTAGCATTCTTCGTGCAGCAGTACCAAAGGCGTTTGGCGGGAAATTGCACTGATATTGGCTCGATATCAGTGCAATTACCCGCCAAACCCTGTTTTTCTTCCATATAAAACTAAAATTTATGAATTAAATTTAATTAATGAATTAATATTTGAAAAACTGTATTAACACCGAGTGTCATCCACTACAAATTTAAAAAAATGTATTTGTAGTTGAGTGGATGAATAAAAAGTATTTTATTAACGATTGAAAAGTTGAACAAGATATATAAATATATATAAGGAGAGTGTGAACTAATAGTAGAAATTGAAATAAATAAAAATATGAAAAACTTATTATTATACTTTAAATTGAATGAAAATGAAAATGAAAATAAATTCAGTTTTGCATCTGCAATTTTAGTGATATAAGTTTCTGAAATTATATTTATTCCTTATTTAAAAAAAAAATAAATAAAACAAAGTTTTTTCCTAATGGATTTAGAAAACTATTTATAATTAATATTGAAGCTACAAAACGAATAATTAGTTTTTTTTAATCATTAAAAGTAATTGGAAATTTAGAAAAAAACGTCAGTTTTAATAATTTCTTCATTATGTAAGAGATTGAAAATACTCTTTCATTAGAATAAAATGAAACCTGTTAATGCATATAATTAGAGATTATTTTTTAAAGCATGCAATTTCAAAATTATCGATTTTTTTGGAATCCATTTTGTTTCAGATGTGAAATCAATTATTACTGGAAGTTATTAACAAAAGTAATATTTTTACCAATGAAACATAATAAAAAGAGTTGAATGATTTTTGTATGAAATGTAATCATGGAAATTTAAAAAAACTTTTGAAAGAAGTCAATCTGTAACAATTACTAATAGAAAAAACAATTAATCAACACGAAAATTTGACTGCATGTTTTAGAAATCATGTACTGATATTTTAATAATAAATCTATTATTTGTAAAAAAAATAATTGGGTATAAAAATTTTAATTTTTAAGAATTAAAGTTTTCAAATTGTACTTCATTCTAATAATTAATGCTTCTGAGTAAAATATAACAAGTTTCATTAAAATATTTCTGTAAGAATACTTTTGTTAATTGGAACATTTTTTATCATTAAAGCAATTTTTTTTTTTAATTTCCATAGTGATATAATAGCGGATATTATTAAATAATAAAATAGTAATGACAATAAATGAAATCAAAAAAGAAATAAAGAATGGCATTGTATTTTTTATAATAACATAGTGCTTACGTCTATTTTATACCTGAAAAAATTGAACAATGTATAAAACATAATGCAATTTTTTAAGAATTAAAGTTTTCAAACAATATCCATCTTCCCCACTCTAATAATTATTACTTCTGTGTAAATTATAACACGTTTCATTAAAATATTTCTACAAGATTACTGTATAAACTTTAAAAATTTATCGGAAAGCAAATGATTTAATTTCCATTGTGATATTGTGTGGATATTGAAATAAATAATTACATTGTATTTTTGTTTATAGTTAGATATTGTAGACGCCTGTTTTATACCTTAAAATAAATTGAGCATTATATAAAAATTAAGTTACAATTTTTTTAAGAATAAAAGTTTTCAAGCAATATCACTCTTCCTTAATTCTAATAATTATTGTTTGTGTAAAATATAATAAGTTTCATTAAAATGTTTCCCTAAGATTATTTTATGAACTGAGAAATTTTATCATTACAGCAATTTGTTTAATTTCCATTTCCATATAATAATGGATATTGAAGTAAATATTGACATTCTATTTTGTTGATAATTACATATTGTAGACGTCTGTGATATTGTAATAAATTGTAACCTGTGCGTTGTATAAAATAATAATGCAAAACATTCCTTATATATTAAAAACAATTACGGTTTTTCATAAACTTTTAAGACCGATATAACAGAGTTAACCTCATTAAAAACCTCTTATTCATTATGATTTAATTGTGTTTAAGCCATGCTTCTTATAATTTTTTGAAGATTGTAACCATTTTAGCTATTTATATAATTTTTGAATGCATGATAATTAAAATGTTAAAATTAATTATTAATGTTAAAATAATTATATATTACCCCTAACAATCGAACAAATTTAAACACTTGCAGAAGAGAGCCTGGGAAGAAAATGAATCTAAATGTATATTGATTAATAAATTAATTTTTTATGGTTTATTAAAAGTCTTTCTTTAAAAATAAATTAACCACTCATAATTTTGATAGATACCTCAAAACTTAATACAGAATAATTATAATTATTGTTAAAAACTGTGCCATTTATAATAAATATATATGCCTGTGTTAGTGTTGTGTGTGTGTTTTGTGTGTCTGACTTAAAAAAAGTTTTCAAATTTAAATTATTTCACAAAAGTATTAATTTCACAAATTTATAAGGAATATTTCATTTTTTCTTTAATAAAATTATTTATCAAGGAAACATTTGTTTTTTATCACGTTTAAATCAAAATTCATCATTAATTAAGAATATTTTTACATATCTACCAGACATTTGAAAAATATTCATTGATTATAAATATATTAATCTCTCATATATTTGTAATTGTAATCTTATTATCTGTGCTCTTATATATTTGTACTTGATATTCATTAAAATTATTAAAGCACTACTTTTTTGAGTTTAAGGATTTATTTGTAATCATATTTTAGTCATATTCAAAAGCATTTCATTAATAGTAATTCATTTAAAATAAAGTAGTTTTAGTCTGAATGTAAGCACACCCTTAACATACACTAAAAAGATGAAAGTCTAATATATTTATTTTTGTATTTTTGTTTAATGGTAAAGAGATTTAACTATTGAAATTTATCTTTTTTAGTTATTAAGTCATCTTTCCATATTTCCTTGAATCCCAAACAACGTAAATATTACTAAACATAATGGAAAATGTTTACAATTTTTTTGCTTCATTCTGATCTTCATTATTCTGAAAATACCTGTGTGTCCGTCTGAAATTATATTCGTCATTCAATTTCTTTTTTCTCGTTGTGGACCACACACGAAGCAGATTCCATCACAGCTCTGAAAAAATGCATTTCTTACACTGTAAAAAAGAAAAATTGACCTGAACGAAAAGTAAGGAGATAAAAAAAAGTCCCTGTAAAATCAGTTGCGTCGTTTGTGCGACAAATTTCTGCTTTTATTTCCTCCGGGACAAATTCTTGGAAAAAAATAAATGGAATGTCTATCAAAGCACCTTCCATAAAATACCTCCTCCTCCAGGAAGTGGAACCTTCCGAAATAATGATAGTGTGGCAAAAAGAAACACGCATCAAATGAGATTTTCGATTGAGACAGATTCAAAAGTATACCTTGAAAAGTGTTATTATTTCCTTTAAACTGCTTTCATGTGAGGTAAATGTATTTTTAGAGTTGGTATCGACTGTTTGTTCCATCGCTCGTTCTCTTATTACCTGAACATCGATATCTATGGTTAGAAGTTTCTCAAAGATGTCTCGAATCACTTGTGTTCTTTCAAACAGTCTGTCTTTAGAGTTCTTTTCTTTTTTTCTGTGTGCAGCATTGACATTTTTTTATCTTTTATTGTAGTTATTAAATGTCATTTATTTAATTCACTGGTATAATCACATATTTATTGATATTTTATTGATTATTTTATGATACAATTTTATTTTTCCATTGCTAAACTGCTCATAGATTATTTCATTTATAATTTTTGATAATAACCTTATTATTTTTATAGTAATTATTTATACTATTATATAGTAGACTTTTAATTATTAGAATATCGTTAAACCGTATTTTTCTAAATTATAAACAGCTCAGATAGAGTCTTTTTTTTTGTTTTGTTTCTTTTTTTTAATTGAGTCTAGGACTGGGTGGTATTTATCATGTCCTTGTGAGGAACCCAAAGTGGGAGCAACCTAACGCTGTTACTCATTTAGCTTTGCCCAGCTTACACTTATAACGTAAATATATGCTACGGGCGCGAGTAATACTACTCCCACAACGCTCTACGATTATATTAGACCTGGACCTATGGTTTAAAATGGTTTCCGAACCACTACAAACATGCATGGCATCATCGGGACAGGAACCCGAAACCAGTGGCACCGAGCGCCAGAGAGCTAGTCACTCGGTTATGAGCCCATTATTTATATTATTATATATCATCATATTTTATATTGATATCATTATATTTGACATATACATTATATTTGTTAACTATATTTATGTTTTTTACATTTTTTTTTATTTAAGCTAATATTATTTTTGAGCTTTAGTGATTTATTTATTTGTAATCATATTTTAGTCATATTCAAAAAGCATTTCATTAGTAGTAATTCATTTAAAATTCAGTAGTTTTAGTCTGAATGTAAGCGCAACCTTAACATAAACTTAAATAATGAAAGTCTAATATATTTGTTTTTGTATTTTTGTTTAATGGTAAAGATATTTAAGTATTGAAATTTCTCTTTTTAGTTATTAAATGCTCTTTCCATATTTCTTTGAATCCCAAATAACGTAAATAGTATTAAACATAGCTGACAAAAGTTTAGAGAAAACATTTTTTTTTTTTTTCATTCTGATTTAAGTTATTCTGAAAACACCTGTGTGTCCGACTGAAATTTGATTCCTCATACTTCTTTTTTTTTTTACCCTTGTGGACCACACACGAAGAAAATTCCTTGTTCAGCTCCAAAAAATGCATTTCTTACACCGTAAAAAAAAAAATAAAAAATTGACCTGAACTAAAAGTAAGAAGATAAAAAAAAATCCCTGTAAAATCAGCTGCGTCGCTTACGCAACAAATATTGCTATTATTTCCTCCGGAACAAATTCTTGGAAAAAAAATGGAATGTCCATCAAAGCACCTAACATAAGATACCTCCTCCTCCAGGAAGTGGAACCTCCCGAAATGATGATAGTCTGGCAAAAAGAAACACGCATCAAATGAGATTTTGATTGAGACAGATTCAAAAGTATACCTTGAAAAGTGTTATTATTTCCTCCGAGCTGCCTTCATGGGAGGTAAAATGTGTTTAGAGTTGGTATCGACTATTTGTTCCATCGCTCGTACTCTTATTACCTGGACAACGATATCTATTGTTAGAGATTTCTCAAAGATGTCTCGAATCACTTGTGTTTTTTCGGACTCTTTGTCTTTCGAGTTCTTTTCTTTTTACTCTGTGCTCCAATGACATTTTTTTTATCTTTTATTATATTTATTAAACCTCATTTAATTCGATGGTATAATTATCACATATTTATAGATTCTTTATTGATTGTTTCATTATTCAATCTTGCCTTTTAATGACTAAAACTTTCGTGGATTCTTTCATTTATTATTGGTAATAAACTTATTTATTTTAATAGTAATTATTTTATACTATTATATAGAGGACTTTTAAAAATTAGAATATCATTAAACCGTACTTTTCTGAACTCTAGACAGCTCAGTTACAGTGATTTTTGTATTGTTTTTTTTATAATTGAGTCTAGGACTGGGTCCAATTTATGATGTGCCTGTGAGCAGCATAAAGCTGTTACTCATTTAACACTATCCAGGGGGCCCATGTAGATTAAAGATATACTACGGATGTGAGTAACAGTATCCTTACAACGTTCTACGATCTACCGATCCACTACAAACATTCATGGCCCCTCCGGGTGTCGAACCCGAAACCTGCGGCAGTGAGAGCCAGAAAAATATTTATTTTACTGGGGCGATATTTGTTTCTCCACTCTTTCACTTAGCTTTTACAAATCTATCTCTATTTGGGTATTTGAACATCGTAATTAGTGTTGCAGGTTAGAGTCCGTTATGTTTGAACGTGTTTTGTGTTGGGTCAATTTCATTTTCGAGGATAACGATTCGCAAGTGTATGTTGCACCAAAATATTTAACAACTTCAACTAAGAGTCTGGTTTGCTCTGGTATCAACAATCAACTGTGCGTATCTGGGGGATCACTGATCACTGCATCACTGAAGACACTTAAAGTAACTGTATAGAACTTGCTATATTGGATATTCCAAGCTGCGAGCGCAATCATGAATTCGCAAAATATAATTTAATTATTCTGCTAATTCATAACTGTAAAATCAAAAATTAAAACAGGTAATATCTGTTATATATTCGTAAGAATATTGTTTTAAAATAAAAGTTAATTTTTTCTCAAAATTTTGACTGTTAATAGATGAATATAGGGAAGCACGCATAATGTATTTTTAATAAATTGGTTTTTACTACTGTGATCATTATAAAATAGATATATTAAGTAAAAGTGTGATAAATCTCACGGTCCCGAAAACTACTCAAGATGGCCCTGCAGGTTGCCACCCCTGGTGTTCACTATCCTTTTTTTGTATTTTTGTTTAATGTTTAATGATATTTAAGTATTGAATTTCCTCTTTTTTAGTTACTATACCCACTTTCCATATTTCCTTGAACTTCAAATAACGTAAATATTATTTAGCATAATGGAAAAATATTTAGAAAAACATTTTTTTTTCGTTCTGATTTAAGTTATTCTGAAAACACCTGTGAGTCCGACTGAAATTATATTCCTCATTCAATTTCTTTTTTTTTCCTGTAGACCACACACGAAGCAAATTCCTAGCACAGCTTAGAAAAAAAGCATTTCTTACACTGTAAAAGAAAAAAAAAAAAAATTGACCTGAACTAAAAGTAAGAAGATAAAAAAAAAAAATCCCTGCAAAATCAGTTGCGTCGTTTGCGCGACAAATCTCTGCTATTATTTCCTGCGGGACAAATTCTTGGAAAAAAAAAAAAATTGGAACGTCTATTAAAGCACCTTCCATAAAATACCTCTTCCTCTAGGAAGTGGAACCTGATGGTCTGGCAAGAAGAAACACGCATCAAATGAGATTTTCGATTGAGACAGATTCAAAGTATACCTTGAAAAGTGTTATTATTTCCTCTGGACTGCATTCATGTGAGGTAAATGGGTTTTAGAGTTGGTATCGACTATTTGTTCTATTGCTCGTACTCTGATTACCTGGACATCGATATCTACGGTTAGAGGTTTCTCAAAGATGTCTCAATCACTTGTGTTTTTTCAGACTCTTTGTTTTTGGAGTTCTTTTCTTTGTGTTCAATGACTTTTGTTTTATCTTTTATTGTAGTTATTAAACATCATTTATTTCAATGGTCCAATTATCACATTTTAATAGATACTTTATTGATTTCTGTATACAATTTTGTCTTTTCATTGCTAACACTTTCGCAGATTCTCTCATTCATTATTTGTAATAGCCTTATTATTTTAAGAGTAATTATTTATATTATTATATAGAAGACCTTTAATAATTGCAATATCGCTAAACCGTTTTTTTCTTCATTCTGAACAGCTCAGATACAGTATTTTTTTTTAATTGAGTCGAGAACTGTATCTTATTGACCATTTCCCTGTGAAAGCAGCTTAACGCTGTTACTCAATTACCACTACGCAGGAGGCACGCGTAGCTTGAAGATATGCTATGGATGTGAGTAACACTACCACTACAACGTTCTACGATGATATTAATCCGAAACCTACGGCGTCATGGGGATTCCAAACCACTTCAAAATTCATGTCACCGCCGGGACTCGAATCCCAAAATCTCTGGCACCGATCTTCAGAGAAATATTTTATTTTAAGTAGTTTTAGACAGATTGTATACAGATCCGTAACATCAATTTAAAGAAAGAAATGGTGTACTTTTAATTTAAATATTAAAATTTCTCTTTTTTATTAAATCATTTTCCATATTTAATTCAGTCCCAAAAACGAAAAAAAAAAATTTAAAAGCGGAAAAATGTTTAGAAAAATATTTTTTTCGTTCTGATATAAGTTATTCCGAAAACACCTGTGTGTCCATCTGAAATTATATTCGTCATTCTATTTCTATTTTTTACCTTGTGGACCACACACGAAGCAAATTCCTAGAAGATCTCTGAAAAAAAAAAATGCATTTCTTACACTGTAAAAGAGAAAGAAAATTGACCTGAACTAAAAGTAAGGAGATAAAAAAATCCTGTAAAATCAGTTGCGTCGTTTGCGCGACAAATCTCTGCTATTATTTCCTTCAGGACAAATTCTTGAAAAAAATGGAATGTCCATCAAGGCACCTTCCATAAAATACTTACTCCTCTAGGAAGTGGAACCTCCCCGAAATGATGATAGTCTGTCAAAAAAAAAACACGCATCAAATGAGATTTTCGATTGAGACATGTACAAAAGTATAAAATACCTTGAAAGTGGAACCTAAATGATATTATTTCCTCTGAGCTGCCAAAAGTTCATGTGAAGCTGCCTTAAATGTGTTTTATTGATATCGACTATTTGTTCTATCGCTCCTACTCTGATTACCTGAACATCGATATCTATGGTTAGAGGTTTCTCAAAGATGTCTCGAATCACTTGTGTTTTTCAGACGCTTTGTCTTTGGAATTCTTTTCTTTTTTTTCTGTGTGCTCAAATGACTTTTTTTTTCTTTTATTGTAGTTATTAAGCATCATTTAATTCAATGGTATATTTATCTCATATTTATAGATCATTTATTGATTGTTAATTAGACAATTTTTTTTATGGCTAAAACTTTCATAGATTCTTTCTTTCGTTATTTATAATAGGCTTATTATTTTTATAGTAACTGTTTTATATTGTTATACTAGAAGATTATATAGAAGTACACTACTGTTATACTAAACGGTAGTATAGATTATTTTTTATAACTTGAATATCGTTAAACCGTACTTTTCTCAATTCTAGACAGCTCAGATAGAGTCTTTTTTGTATTGTTTTTTTAATTGAGTCGAAGACTGGGTCGTATGTACCATGACCCAGTGAACAACCCAAAGTGGGAACATCATAACGCTGTTACTCATTTAGCACTACCCAAGGGCACGTATTTAACGGACGCGAGAAGATATGCAACAGTCGAACGGTAGCCAAGGAAGAGAGTCAATTAGTTTTCTGACCTGTTCACTGGTATGGACGCTCCTTTTAGACCGGGATCTACAGTTTAAAGTGGATTCCGAACCGTTACAAACATCCCTGGTACAGCCGGGAATCGAACTTGAAACCTGCGGCATTAAGTTCCAGAGCGCTAAACTCGGCCATGAGCCCCCCTTTTTTTGTTTTGTACATTTGTAAAAACTTTTTTTTTCAATATCGAAAGTATTTTTGGGAGTAATATTGAACTTTTATGATGTTTAGGCTTGTCGATTTAGTTTCAAAGAAATGTGGCTAGTTTGAATATCAGACACGGATCTTGCCTGTAGAATTAATCAGAATATTCTAGAATTCAAAGAAAGAAGGCGATATGCAGGATGATGCAACAGTCATATTACTTCGTAAACAAACGGCATAGTAACGTATAGATGTTGTTCTTCATTACATAAAGAATAAACCCGATAAACAGTTACAAATGAACAGTTTGGAATCTTTAAAATATGTGAAATTAAATAATATAAATAAAAATTGTTTGAAAAGAAAAATTTATATTTAATATTAAAATCTGAATACTGCTTCTCACTTTTTGTCTAATCATATTCTTGACAATATAAGTTGATGTTAGACATTTGCTATTTGTCTAAGAGTAATGCTTCGTATATATACGCTTTTACAAATATTTTGAAACACATCTAATTTTACTGTTACTTTAATTTTTCTTTGTGATGATTTGTTTATCGAAGCAATCATTTAAACTGAATATAATTTGTTTACCAATTTCATCTGCCAATAAATATTTATTTTGTGTTAAAATTAGTAGTTCTGTGTAAATAACTAAAATTTTGTTTATGTTAAAATAATTTAAAAAATCACATATTTTGTTTTTCATTATCCTCGTCCATTTTGTATATAAAGAATGCATATATATGTGTGCAATTATATATTTCCAATAAATTAAAATGTATAATAATAAAGAGGTTTTTTTTTTCACTAATTTCATTATATATTTTTCTGATACCTGCCAAAAAAAAATCACGAAAATATTTTCATTTTTAATTTTTTAATGAAAAATCTACAATCTTAATGTATTTTTAAAGATAAAATGTTTTGTTACAATTTATTTTTTTTTTTTTTAATATCGTATTTTATAATAAATTGTATTTTTTAAAATATCTGAAATTAACAAAAGCTTGATAAAAAAAAATATCTGTGTCTTATCTGAAAGTTTGTAAGATAAAAAAAAATGAAATAAGCACAAATTTCTAAAACAAGTTTATAATTAAAAATAAATAAAGAAAGTATTAATTTATTTTTTTTTTACAAAATTACACAAGGTGAAAAAAATTTAAATAATAAATTGATGATGAAAGAATTATTTATAAATGGTTTACTTCCTCAAATAATAAAAATAATAAAATTATGTTTCAAAGAACATAGTAAGAAGTGTTTTCAAAAATTTGTATTTCCTCCATTAAACTATTCCTATGTAATTATTTATTATCTAATTAATTTAACAGCGAATTTGTAATTATTTTTCATAGGTAAAAAAAAAAAAAACGTAATTTAAAATTTAATAATTACTCAAACATTAATATATTTACACATAATTACGAATATATTGAAAGAGAATATAGAGATTTATAAGGTTTTCTTATGTATTTTTTGAAATCTTGAAAGAGAAAACAAAATAAAAAATATTCAAATGTTTATTTATAGTTTATAAAGACAAAATAATAAATTTTTGAATTTCCGTAAAATCGTCATTATTTTCAGAAACACTGTTTTTATGCATTATTGTACTTTATTAAAATTTAGAAAGGTAGATTTATAATTATAATAATTATTATTATTATAATTATTATTATATAATTATTATTATAATAATAATTATTATAATTCTTCTTTGACTTATTATTACTTTTTATAATAATTATATTATAGTTTTTCATAATTTTTTTTCTGAAGTGGTTTTTGTTTGTAAATATTTTTAAAAAAAAATTACAAAACAAATAATTAAAAACATGTCAGTTGAACTTTGCGTGTATACATTTTTTTTGTTGTGTTTTTTATTTTACTTTATTGACAATAAAGTTTAATTTTGCTCCAGTAACACAGAAAAAAATTAATTATGTTTTTGTATTAGGTTCTGAATACATGCATCATAAGAACATATATATTAATATTATAATAATTACATTCCTTCATGTTTTTTTCAATATTTCCTATTATCCATACCATTTATGGGAAACATTTAAAGTTTGACAATAATATTAATTTTAATCATTTGCAATCCGAAACATTTTTATATTTTATTTTAAACGTTTTCTTTATAATAAAATTTAAGGTTAAAAATTATATATTTATAGAAAAGTTTTATATTTACACGCATTTTAATTATGTCGGTTGAGAATAAAATAGTTAAAATAAATATTTAAATACCAAAAAATATTCCATTTGCAACATATCATTCATAAAAGACAAATTAAGTTTTTTTTTTTGTCGTAAATCATTACAACTCAGAATATATTATACTTCATTCAGTTATTAATAACTAAATTGCTAAATGAATTCTAGGGTCTTTCAAGTACCTCCAGCATTAATAAAAATATATTTCGAATGATAATTAGAATGTGAAATCTCAAATTTAATTGTGCAATTAAATGTTAAAATCAGAAGCTCTTTTATACATAGGCACTTAAAGTAATTACTTCAGTATTTTATTATTTTTCCAAATACGTAAAATTATCCTACAGTTACAGTTAAACAGAGATAAATAAAAAGAAAAGAATGTCCTGTCGTTCCACGATAAAAACAATTCCATTGATAGAAGAAGAGGAATACTTTAAAGCGTTGGACCATGCACTTTCGATGGACTAAAAGCAAAACGTTCAGATAAACAAGAAAAAAAAAGAAAAGAACAAAAGAATAAAATAAAGAAAAGAACAGCAATGTCCTGAAGAAAAATGTTTTCTTTCGCTTTCTGAAGGAATTCCACCGAGTTCTTAGAATCGAATAAAAATAATGAAAAATATTTCAGGAAGTAAAAGTGCAATGCCGCAATAAAAAAGTAAATTAAATTTGAGATACGTAGAGATTTAGACAGAAGAATTTCACTTTCCACGCCAAAAGATTGAACAAAACATATTAACTTTTACAAAAATCTAAACCTATCCCATTATATTTATTGGTTTAAAAATTACTTTGAAATAAATATTTTTAATTATCGTGTTGAGCTAATTTGCACAAATGTGGTATTATCTCTTTCACCTATTTTTGTATAAATATTGCATATATATTGATCAATTGGATCTATATTTAATGTTTAAATTTATCATTGTAAATAAAAGATCTAACTTCAGTTAAAACTTAAATTATTTTTATTTAATTATTCAATTGAATAAAAATTATATGTATCCGAATATTGTATTCATTAGATATTACATAATGATTATCCATATCTACATAAAAATTTCACTGATGTTTAACGTAAGACAACAAAAAATGAAAATAATTCTGTAACTTAATATTGTTTACTGGTGTTTAATCAGTATCTTAATAATGTATAAAAATTCAGCAACAGAATGTCGTCTAATTACTTACACGTATAACGGGTAAAATAACTGCACCGTAAACATTTGTTCTTGTTGATGCATCTCATACCACTTGGTCAAAAGCAACCTCTAGACGAAGTTCACAAATTCCTGTGTTCTCAAGCAATGAAAATCTGCTCCAGGATTTGAGAACAACTGGCACTTCTGGTAACCAATGCTAGTCAAGTTAAGGAATGGGTGGTTTGAGTTAATACATTGAAGAGCAAAGAGGATAAACCTTAAGTCCCTACTCATGATGTTGAGCACGAAATTGACTACTGGGAAGCCCTAGCAAGAGCCGTCGTTTCGTATATACTGCCCTCCGCAATTAAACAACACTAGCACGATTACAATCCTTCCACTCCTGTACAAGGGACTTTCTCCAAGCGAGGTTGATATCTAATTTGGCCCTAGAGGCAAGTTCTGAGCAAAGATAGGCAATCAATAGTCAAGGCCACAATCAATAGTACTCTCAAAAGCAATCAATCAATAGTACTCTCAAGTCAGAACAATCAATAGTACTCCTAGCTGCCCTCCTTGGCCAGTTCATCTGCAATCTAGTTGCCGTAAACACCTACATGTGATGGAGTTCACTGAAAAAAAATATATGATTGTGACAGGCACTCAAGCAACCCAAAAGCCAAACAACATTCACCGTCGCTCCATTACTTGTTTGCACCATTCATCAAACATTTAAAAACTGCGTTGTTATGCAATATATTTTTAGTGCAACATAAAATAAATTTGACTTTTGAAATATGTATCTTATATATATACAACGTCGTAAAAATATCATTTATGCTTAAAAAAGCAAGTTGGATAGTTAAATTTGGTGTACTTGGTGTACTGTGTGTATGTCGAATAAATCTACTATTCAACAAAATAAAATGAACAATAGTGAATTAACTAAACATTTATCAAGTAATAATTCTTGTACTAAAAATAATAGTGTGTTTTTAATTAATTAAATATTACTTTATATTGATAAATTTTTGCATTTTATAAGTTATAAAGTACGTAACTGTATGTATAATCATATGATAAATATAATTATTTAGCAAGAATTAAAACCGTAAGAGGAGCATTAAAATAGAAATAATGCTTATTAAACTTGAATGAACAGAAATAATGTTTATCAAACATGAATGAATATAATTAATATTTAGCAAACAAGAATGAACAGAAACAATAATGTTAACAAACATGAATGAATAGAAATAATAATGCTTTTTAATGCATGATTTTATAGGAAGACAAAAGTATATCCTTAAAATTTGGGTCAGAAATTTTATTTCTGAACTAGAAATAAAATTTAAAGATTTTCTTTCTTTTTAAATAAACATTTTCGGTTAAAGAAAAGAACATGTGAACAAGTGAATAACAGCTACCAAAGTTGAATAAGATAAATACCTTCAAAATTCTTATTTCACGAGAGAAAAATCAAATAACTGAAAAACGAACAGAACATGCCGATCGAAAGTGGATTACTAAAACAAAAAAGATAGAGTCAGCCTCAGATTAAACTCCTACGACGTTATATCTTACAAACGGGATTTTCTTCCCAATCAAATCCTATAATATCTATGACACACACATAACCGCATCAAACAACACCGGGATTAATGTTGGAGAGCTCTTCACAATTTCGGAACACCCTCTAACCAAATTCCGTAACATGCCAGATAAACCAAAGAAGTTCTTCAACCATATCTATGGCCACGTCAGTATCTCAGCAAAGATGCTCTCTGGCTTCTGTAAGCTTCCGTTGGAGGTTAACGATGGCAATATAGGGTATCACAAGTGCTGATACAGTAGTAATTTGGTCCTCTTATCCAACTGGATAATGATACTGTTTCAGTTTATAATAACGTATAAACTAATGACCACGGTCTCCCTTATTATTCCTCATTTTCGTCTGGGATTGTATGTTAAAGGGAGTGGAGGTCTGTATTAATGGAAGACGTCCATTATATCTGCTGCAAAGGAATTGTATATGCTTTTAACTACTTCTATTACATAATTGTTATATTTTTCAAAAATTTTTTTTGCAAGTGATGGTAGTGATACTATTGGAAAGCATATTAAAAACATGCTTGGTACCAGTTGAATGCAGTTGAAACAATTAGTATATTTTATTAATAAAATGAACTACTTCTTTTAATACCTTTTAAAGCTTTTCAAATTTATATTTTAACAGTGATACCTATTATGTCAGTTCAAAGGTAATTACGTATGCTTTTGCTTTAGTAAATAATTGTAATGCTTTCTAAAAGTATTTTAAAAGTGATACTTACAAGGATAATATAAAGTATTTAGCAAAAGATTTACTTAAACAGTGAAAACTAAAAATGTCTAATTCTTATTTTAATTTGGAAATGTATTACTTCTTTAATATATTTTAATGCTTTTCAAATTTATATCTTAAAAGTGACGTCTATTATATCAACTGCAAGATAATTGTATATGCTTTGAATTATTTTATTAAATTCTAAAAAAATATTACGTATTAGTTAGGTGCAGTTCAAATAAGTAATTTATTTTATTAATAAAATGTCGTATATCTTTACTATATTTGAATGCTTTTAAAATTTACATCTTAAAAGTGGCGCCTATTGTATCTACTTCAAGATAATTGGATATGCTTTTAATTACTTCATTAAAATTTAAAAAATGTTGTATATCAGATCAGTGCAGTTCAAACAAGTAGTATAATTTATTATTAAAAATGCACTACTTCTTTAATACCTTTTAAACAGAAATAATGTTTAACAACCATGAATGAACAGACATAATATTTAACAAACACAAGCACAAATAGTATTTAACTAACATAATTGAACGGAAATAATGTTTAACAAACATGAATGAACAGAAATAATATTTAACAAACACAATCAAAGTAATGTTTATCAAACATGAATGAACAGAAATAATAATGTTTTAATACATCATTTTATTATAGGAAGATAAAAAAATGTATCTTTAAAATTTTTTTCTCAAATATGCTGAGAAATTTTATATCTGAACAGAAATAATATTTCAGATTTTATTTTTAAATAAACCTGTTCGGTTAAAAAGAAAAACACCTGTGAACAAGTGAATAACCGCTACTAAAATTGAACAAGTCATAAATATTTCCAAAACTCTTATTTCCCGAAAGAAAAATCAAATAACTCAGAGACTAACATGCCTATCTAAAAAGTGGATTACTAAAAAAAAATGTGAGAGTCAGCCCCAGATTAAACTCCTTCCACCTTAGATCTTACAAACAGGATTTGCTTCCAAATCAAATCTATAATATCTAAGGACACACACAATAACCGCATCAAACAACACCAGGATTTATGTTAGAACTCTTCATAATTTCGGAACACCCTCTAACAAATTCCATAACATGCCAGATAAACCAATGAAGTTCTTCAACCATATCTATGGCCACGTCAGTTTCTCAGCAAAGATGCTCTCTTGGCTTCCATAAGCTTTCGTTGGAGGTTAACGATGGCCATATAGGGTATCAAGTGATGATACAATAATAATTTGGTCCTCTTATCCAACTGGATAATGATACTGTTTCAGTTTATAATAACGTATAAACTAATGACCACGGTCTCCTTATTGCCTCAGATTTTCGTCTGGGATTGCATGTTAAAGGGGAATGGAGGTCTGCATTAATGGAAGACGACCATTATATCTGCTGCACGGGAATTGTATATGCTTTTAATTACTTCTATTACATAATTGTCATATTTTCTAAGAAAATGAATTGCTATTTGAAAGTGAATCTACTTGAAGAGTGAATTTAAAAACCAGTTGAATGTATTTCAAACAAGTAGTATATTTTATTAATAAAATGCATTACTTTTTAATACCGTTTAAAGCTTTTCAAATTTATATTTTTACAGTAATACCTATTATATCTGTTGAAAGGTAATTACATATGCTTTTAATTGCTCTAGTAAATAATTGTAATGTTTTCTAAAAGTATATTTGAAAGTGAAACATATGGGGATAATATAAAGTATTTAACAAAAGATTTACTTAAACAGTGAAAATTAAAACATGTATAATTCTTATTTTAATGATGAAATGTAATACTTCTTTAATATAATTTAATGCTTTTAAAATTTGCATCTTAAAAGTGTCGCCTATTGTATCTTCTTCAAAAGAATTATATATGATCTTAATTACTTTATTAAAATTTAAAAATATGTTGGATATCATTTCAGTCAAACAGAAATAATGTTTAACAAAAACACATGCAGAAAAAAAATATTTAATAAACATGAATGAACATAAACAATCTTTAACAAAATTTAATGGACAGAAACAATGTTTAACAAACATTAATGAACAGAAATAATAATGTTTTATTGCATGACTTTATTATAGAAATATAAAAAATAAATCTTAAAAAAAGTGTACAATATGCTGAGAAATTTTTATTTCTAAACCAGAAATAATATTTCAAGATTTTGTTTCTTAAATAAACCTGTTCGGTTAAAAGAAAAACACCTGTGAACCTGTGCTGTTAGTGAATAACAGCAACCAAAATTGGACAAGATAAATACCTTCAAAACTCTTATTTCATGAAAGAAAAAATCAAATAATTCACAGACAAACATGCTGAACTAAAGTGGATTAAAAAAAAAAAAAAAAAAATGGAATCCGCCCCAGATTAAACTCCTTCGACTTTAAATCTTACAAACAGGATTTTCTTCCAAATCAAATCCCATAATATCCACTAAACACACAATAACCGCATCAAACAACACCACGATTTATGTTAGAACGCTTCACAATTTCGGAACACCCTCTAACAAATTCCATAACATGCCAGATAAACCAATGAAGTTCTTCAGCCGTATCTATGGTTACGAAGTAACTCAGCAAAGATGCTCTCTTTGGCTTCTGTAAGCTTTCGTTGGAGGCTAACGATGGCAATATAGGGTATCACAAGTGCTGATACAGTAGTAATTTGGTCCTCTTATCCAACTGGATAATGATACTATTTTAGTTTATAATAACGTATAAACTAATGACCACGGTCTCCCTTATTGCCTCTCATTTTCGTCTGGGATTGAATGTTAAAGGGAATGGAGGTCTGTATTAATGGAAGACGCCCATTATATCTGCTGCAAAGGGAATTGTATATGCTTTTAAATATTTCTATTACATAATTGTTATATTTTCTAAAATCTTATTTGCAAGTGATGGTAGTGATACTACTTGGAAAGCATATTAAAAACATGCTTGGTACCAGTTGAATGCAGTTGAAGCAATTAGTATATTTTATTAATAACAAGAACTACTTCTTTAATACCTTTTAATGCTTTTCAAATTTATATTTTAACAGTGATACCTATTATGCCAGTTGAAAGGTAATTACGTATGCTGTTAATTGCTTCAGTAAATAATTGTAATACTTTCTAAAAGTATTTTGAAGGTGATACCTATGAGGATAATATAAAAGTATTTAACAAAAGATTTACTTAAACAGTGAAAACTAAAACATGTCTAATTCTTATTTTAATTAGGAAATGTATTACTTCTTTAATATATTTTAATGCTTTTCAAATTTATATCTTAAAAGTGACGTCTATTATATTAATTGCAAGATAATTGTATATGCTTTGAATTATTTTATTAAATTCTAAAAAAAAAATATTACGTATTAGTTGGGTGCAGTTCAAATAAGTAATTTATTTTATTAATAAAATGTCGTACATCTTTACTATATTTGAATGCTTTTAAAATTTACATCTTAAAAGTGCCGCCTATTGTATCTACTTCAAGATAATTGTATATGCTTTTAATTACTTCATTAAAATTTAAAAACATGTTGGATATCAGTTCAGTGCAGTTCAAACAAATAGTATAAATTATTAATAAAATGAACTACTTCTTTAATACCTTTTAAACAGAAATAATGTTTAACAAACATGAATGAATAGACATAATATTTAACAAACACAAGCACAAATAGTGTTTAACTAACATAATTGAACGGAAATAATGTTTAACAAACATGATTGAACAGAAATAATATTTAACAAACACAATCAGAAGTAATGTTTATCAAATATGAATGAGCAGAAATAATAATGTTTTAATACATCATTTTATTATAGGAAGATAAAAAAAAAAATGTATCTTTAAAATTTGTCTCAAATATGTTCAGAAATTTTATTTCTGAATCAGAAATAATATTTCCAGAATTTATTTTTAAACAAACCTGTTCGGTTAAAAGAAAAACACCTGAGAACAAAATAACAGCTACTAAAACTGAACAAGATAAATACTTCCAAAACTCTTATTTCCCGAAAGAAAAATCAAATAATTTAGAGACTAACATACCCATCTAAAGTGGATTACTAAAACAAAAAAAAAAAAGGGTGAGAGTCAGCCACAGATTAAACTCCTTCAACCTTAGATCTTACAAACAGGATTTTCTTCCAAATCAAATCCTATAATATCTAAGGGCACACACAATAACCGCATCAAACAACACCAGGATTTATGTTAGAACGCTTCACAATTTCGGAACACCCTCTAACAAAATTCCATAACATGGCAGACAAACCAATGAAGTTCTTCAGCCGTATCTATGGCCACGTCAGTATCTCAGCAAAGATGCTCTCTTGGCTTCTGTAAGCTTTCGTTGAAGGTTAACGATGGCAATATAGGGTATCACAAGTGCTGATACAGCAGTAATTTGGTACTCTTATCCAACTGGATAATGATACTGTTTCAGTTTATAATAACGTATAAACTAATGACCACGGTCTCCTTATTGCCTCCCATTTTCGTCTGGGATTGCATGTTAAAGGAATGTAGGTCTGCATTAATGGAAGACGACCATTATATCTGCTGCACGGTAATTGTATGTGCTTTTAATTACTTCTATTACATAATTGTCATATTTTCTGAAAGCCTATTTGAAAGTGGATCAACTTAAAGCGTGAATTTAAAAACATGATTTGGTATCAGTTGAATGTAGTTCAAACGAGTAGTATATTTTATTAATAAAATACATTATTCCCTTTAATAGTTTTAGTGTTTTCCAAATTTATATTTTACCAGTGATGCCTGTTAGATCTGCTGCACAGGAATTGTATATGATTTTAATTACTTTATTGAGATTTAAAACATGTCGGGTACCAGCAAATGTAATGTTTTGAATTTCAGAAATTTAAGAAGGAATGAATGAATGAGAATGTAGGATACGAATATATTTAAGGATGATATGAATATTTGTATATTCATATCCTCCTTGTATATATTCCTTATATAAGGAGGATATGAATTTAAGATATGAACATATATATATTATATATATATATTTAGGATATAGAATTGTTTTACGATATAGAATGTTTTAGAATTGTTTTCGGACATAGAAGCCATAGTTGTTTTAGCATAATATTTATATTAATATAATAATCATAATAATATATGAATATTATATATTCATATCCTCCTTGTATATATTCCTTATATAAGGAGGATATGAATTTAAGATATAAAATATATATAAATTAGGATATATAATTGTTTTACGATTTAGAATGTTTTAGAATTGTTTTAGCATCTTATAATTGTTTTAGAATGTTTTATAACTGTTTTAGGATACAGAAAGTTTTTAAAATTGTTTTAGAATTAAAATGTTTTAGGTTTTAGGATATTGAACCTTCCTGAATTGTTTTAGTATTTACCTTTCATGATGTGTAATGCAAACTGTCATTTTTACTAAGATCCATTTAAAATCTCTAGGTGTTCCTGTCGATGCTGTGATGTTAAGAACTAACTTTTTGCATTTTTTAGATATTTAGTTTAATAGACTTAATTTATGTAATGAAATTTTTAATGTCTTTTGGTTAATTTGTCAGATATTAAATAACACATCAAGTAAATCTAATAATTATATTAATTAGGTATTGAATTTTTTGCAAATTTTGTATTTATGTGAGATCTGCAATAGAATCACATGATTTTTAAATACATAAATGAAACGAGACGTTACTATGTGGTCATATCAAGAACAGTTAAATACCATAGATTTATAAACCTTCCAGACATTTTAGCCTCTCATTTTAAATAATACTAAATTTATGTACTTTTATTTTACTGGGTTTTATTTTTAATTTTAAAAAAAAATTTTAAACTTGAATTAAGAACATTAAAAATTTTAGTTTTCCTGAATTTTATTTCCTATAATAATGTTTTTTTTTTACTTCTATTAAAAAGTATTTATATGAACTAAAATGTTTGAAAAGAACAAACGCTTATGAATGAAATACCAATTTAAAATTATTACTACATCGAAAAGTATGCTATACGAAAAATAATATTAAACGAATAAAAAAGGCATATACTTTGCATGGATGTCCATTAAAAGGAAACTCCAAGACGCATATAAAATCAATTTTTTACATCAATGCATGCTGAAAATAGAAAGCAAATACCTGAGGTACATTGAAAGATTTTCTTTCTCTGGCTGCTATATTTGAATGTTCTTTTATCCATCCATGTGTGCTATGCATTTCAGATAGATTTTCTATTTTGCATTGAAAAATACATATCATTGTGCTGCAATACATGCAATATGTATTTTTTACCAACTGATACATATATGAATTCAGATAAATTTATATTTATTTTAACGAAAATGCTTTTACGTATTTATTAGAATTATTTTACAATCATACATTAGAGCAGGGGTGGCCAACCCGTGGCCTGCCTTGAATATTTTTCTGGCACGCGAGATTTATCACACTGTCACAAAATATATTTATTTCATAATCGCTTAAGTAAGGAAATCCAATGTAATAAAAATTGCATTATGTGTGCATCCATATATTCAAAAATTATTTGTCGAAATTATGAGAAACGATTAACTTTGATTTTAAAATAATATTCTTGTGAATATATGACAGGTATTGCCTGTTTTATTTATGAGTTTACAGTTATGAATTCGCAGAATAATTAAATTATATTATGCGAACCTATAATGCTCGCATCTTGGAACATCTATCATAGCAGGTTCTAAGTTTGACTTTAAGTTACGTCATTGACTCAATGACCATCCCTAAATACGAACTGTGGATCGTTCATTACCAAACAAACCAGACACTTTGATGAAGTTCTTAGCTCTTTTTGGTTCAACTTACACCTGTGAATGTTTTTTTTTTTTAAATGAAATTGACCAAACACAAAACGCGCTCAAAACATAACGGACGCTAACCTGCAACACCCATTACGATTTGCTAATATCCAAATTGAGATCGATTTGCAAAAGCTAAGTGAAAAAAAAAATGTAGAAAACAATTATCCGATTAGTAAAATGAATAATTTTTAATGATCTATTTTATTTTTATTTGTTTATATATATATTTTTTATATTTCAATTTTAGTGTTATATATTTCTTTACAATATGATTTTAGTATCATTATTATTATATTTTCTATGTTCACAAGTAACAATAATAATAACACATAAAGAATAACTCATTATGTTTCAGTTTTTCACTATAAAAAATGTTTATCGTGGGTCTAAATCTAATATGGGGATGAATAACTTTTATGCGGCCTGCGGAGTTTTGATGCATTTCCAAAATAGCCCGCAAGATCATGTGGGTTGGCCACCCCTGTATTAGAGTATGAAAAAAATTGAGATTTACTTAGAATTAATTTGTGTGACATTTATAGCAATAAATATTTTCTCTTGTGTTTAAAATTCTCCTAGGAATACATTTTAATTTAAAACATTTTTGTTAGAAATGAAGTTCGTGTAACTAATAATTTTCTACAAAGTTTTGTGCGTGAAAACTCTTTAATTAGGTTTAGATAAAAATAGTTTTAAGAAAAAAAAAAAGAGTTTTGTTTTGTAAAAATAGCAACGTACATTTTTTATCAATATTTTATTCTCAAGAGGATTAAAATATTGTGGGGAAACAATAAAAAGTGCTTTATACTTTTATAAATTAAATTAATTTTTTGTCTAGGATTCCAGTAACAGTAAATTATAAAGTTATAACAAAAAAAAAAAAGTATTATAAAATTCTTTGAGGGAATTAATGAAATATTTTCTATTCATAATTTAATCAGATACTTTTTTTTCTATATTTATACAAATAAACAATAGTGGATTTTCCCCTCAGATTTGTTGAAAAAAATTAATTGAAATAAAGCCGCCCAATTATTTATCTTATGATTTATTTTTTTTTTATTATTAATATCAATTTTTAATTGTTTAAACAATTACCAATATAAATATTTTTTCTAAATTGAATAATACATAATTTAAGCTGCAGTATTATTGAATATGGCTTTGTTAAAACTAATTATTATTATGATGAATAATACTTGCTAATAGATTCATTATAGTCAGCATTTAAAATACAAACATTTTTGATTTTTTGTAAGTATTTTACATATTAAATTAAAATTTTGATACATAAAATGTTTGATTTTTTATACATTATTTTATATATTAAATTAATTTATTTATATATTTTTAATTTTCTACTTTTAATGTACTTTTCAAATGGATACATTAATATCCATTTGAAACTATTTATATCTAAATTTTTATTAATTTTACTTTTATTTCAGTGTAATTATATTTTGATTTATTAAATAATTAATTTTTTAAAAAAGTTTAATTTTGAATAAATTGTAAATAAATTTTACAATATTTTTTTCTTAATATTACTTCGGAATTATTATACACAAAATTATTTCTATATGAATCAGTATGTATTTACAATGATATTGGATCGGAAAGTTTATTTACAGAAATATTTTCCATAATTGGTGTAGAAGATTCAATGAATTTTTTTAAGTTAAAAAGATTTGAAATCAAATTCCGAAAATTTCATCAAATAATTTTAGGTGTAGAAATTTTTTTTAACCTGTTTATTAATTGGCAGGATTTCAGTTAATTAAAAAAATACAGCCAATAATTAATATTTTTTATACTTACTAACATAGGAATTAACAGTTATTAAAATTAATAATAATTAATGGTAGTGACGATACTAAATCGCAACTGACTTACTACTTTGTCCAAAAAGTAAGACCAAATTTTAAATTTAAAATTCCCGGGCTTATGGAATTTCATTTTTTTTACTTTTTAGGTTGCTATCACTGTCCTTGAAACTGTGGGAAATTTGCGGTCAAAATATTCGTTAGTGTTTGTGTTACGTTTGGCTTTGTGAGACGCTAAATTTTTGAAATGTCTGAATTAATTGTGCAAAGAACTTGCATTCAATTTTGTTTGCGGAAACGTATAGAATGGTGCAGCAGGTACTCGGTAAGCATTCCTATTTTGGAAAGAAATTTTATAAGTGGTATAAACAGTTCAAAGAAAGCAGAGAACCCGTTTAAGACGAAGAGCCTTCTGGCCAACCATCAAACTCAACCGACGAAGCTCACGTCAAAAAAACTAAAGATTTGGTGCTTGAAAACCGTCGATTTACAATTAAAAACCTTGCTGACGATGTTGTAATTTCAAAAGAATCGATTAATTCCACTTACGGCCTCAAACGTGTCAAATCTCGATTGGTACCGAAATCACTGAATGCGCCAGCTCACACTGCATTGATTTTTCATGACTTTTTGGCAAAAAGAAACCCATATGGTTCTACAACCACCGCATTCACACTGTGCGACTTCTGGCTATACCCCTAAACTCAAAAGACCACTCCGGGGACACCGTATTGAGACGATTGAAGAAATTCAACGTGAATCGCTGCTCTCGCTTTGAAGGCTATCCCTACCAATTACTTTCTCGCATGCATTGAGGATTGGAAAAAAAGTTGGCGTAAGTGCATTGTGTCCAGAGGGGATTACTTTGAAGGCGATGAAATAAATTTGGAAGAATAAATAAAGAGTTTTTGAAAAAAATAATTGGTCTTACTTTTTTAGGCACAGTAATATCTATTAATTTTTGAATACATTAAATTAAAGGCAATAATTAACAATAATATTATTTTTGTATATTTTAGATGACTATTAGAGTATATATCACTTATAGCACACTCTTTTTCAACTCTGAACTTTTGATAATCATGTATCTCGTTTTTAGAAATATTAATTGACTTGCCATTAATTAATTTTAATCTACACAAATTCGATATTGAATTGCAAAAAATATATTATAAACCCTTTTAGCTTACGATTATATATATACGATTAAAATGGATAAAATTAGTAAAATAATATACAGTTATGCATATATGTATAATAAATCATGTTCTTTTGACATTAAATATATTTGAAATTCATGAATTTGGAGAACTGCTTAACTGACTTAACTACTAGACTACTTTACTTAACTATAAATGATGTTATGTTGAAATAAATTATAATTCATGTGTGCTTATATAACATTTTCATTCTTATTTATATGTCTGTACAATTGAAGTACTTTAGTTTTTTAGACAAAAGATAAAATATTTAGAAAAATAGGAAATACATTATCGTCGCAATAAATTAAAGTGAGGTAATTCAATTTTGAAAATACTAGAAATTTTATTTTGATGCTATTTTGATGAATAAAATTGTACCCATTATGAAGGAGATTGGTGAAAACAAATTCTAAAAGTCAGAGCAGTAATTTTGTATACATAATCTTAAAAGGGACCATATGATTGAATTTTGATACTTTTTTTGTTTTAAGCTTTTAAGTGATTGATAATTTATTTTTATACAAATGAATAAATGTATTTTTTTTTCTAATGCATCTCGCAAATACTTAGACAGCTGTCTTGGATGCCTTAAGGCAAGCGCTGCACAGACGTTACTCACTTTGCATTACACAGGGGCGAGTGTAACTTGAAGATAGGCCACGGACGAGGAGTAACAATGCCCCCGCAAAGCTCTACGATCCTATTAGGACCGAGACCTGTGGTTTAAAGTGGATTCCGAACTACCTCAAACACCCATGGCACCACCGAGACTCGAACCCGAAACCTGTGTTACCGAGCACTAGAGTGTTAGCCATTTAGGCACAAATGAATTAAATATTGAACAAGTAAAAATAACTAGATCATATTTTGTCGCTATTCCATATCAATGTGATAAAATATGATATGTTGTCAAACAAAACGCTACACTAAGAGATTTATCATATGATTTCAGTAACAATATCATTTCTGATTGATTATATTGGTTGCTATTGCAAAATGTAAAACTTTAACATCGTAAAACAAATTTAATTCGATTTCCTGTAAGGTTTAATGTTAATATTTGTTAAACTTCAACCAATTAATTTGTAGGATTGTTTTCTTTTTAACATGGATTTTGAAAAAACCGCGAATATTTGCCATAAAAAAGTTCAAATCAGATGAATATATTTTTCTAATAATGTTATAAATTCGTAAAAGCATATTTGTATAAATCTTTCTTATAACAGTTTTAATTATAAACATACTAATTTAAGGAATTGTTACAAACATTTAATTTTATATAAATTTGTATTTTTGTAAAAATTAATAAATTTGCTTTTTACTAGTGTTTTACCGAAGCACCAAAATTTTAAATCAATATTATAGTTATGAATGCATTGTATCATTATATTTATTAATATAAAATAACTTGAAATTAATTTTATTAACATTTTACTCAAGAAGTGAGATTATTTTAAGACTTGAATTTATTACACAGTATATTTTCAAAAATTACATTTTAATATATAAAATTAACTTATATCTTTAATAAAATTTATTGGAGATATATTTCATATTATATTTATAAAACAATTGAATACATAATTTTTAACATTATGTTAGCATTTGAGCCTGAATGGTCGGTTGGCTAACGCTCTGGCGTTCGGTACCACAGCTTTTGGGTTCTAGTCCCGGCGGTGCCATGGATGTTGGTAGTGGTTTCGATTCCACTTTAAGTCGTAGGTCCCGGTCTCATATGACTGCAAGAGCGTCACGGAGAAAATGTCAGACTTCTATCTGGGCGTGCTCCATCACAACAGAATCTGCACATATTTCTTTTAAGTCACCTCAGACCTTCAAATTAAAACTCTATCCGTGCTATATACTGTTCGAGCAATTAAGGCGTACATAACAGTTAAACAAAATCGAACTATGGTAAAAACAATTTGATTCAAGTATAAATTTCGAGGCGTTATTCGTGCTAATTTGATTCCTTCAAAAATTGCTATTTTAAAATAGTTATTATGGTATAAATTTTTATTATAATTTAAAAAAGGAATTATTATTTCATTTATAAAGCAAAAAATTAGTTTACACTTACATATCATAATGAAACTTAATTCCTTTGCCCATCCAGAAAAATTATAAAATATTTGAGTTTTACATAAATTATGTATCAATTAAATTGAAAATATTTTAAATAAAGTGTTAAAATTCTATTGTAAATAATAAGCTGTTTTAAATGCTTCAAAAATGCAATTATGAATATAAATTAACAAGAAAACTGTACAATATAAAATTTGAATCTAAAATATACCAATTATTTTAAAACACAGTTAAATTCCTAATTCATTCATGCATGTTATTTTCGATAAATTTTAAGTCTGAAATTTAAATTATGTCTAGAAATTAAGTCATTAACAGGTATAACATTTGAAAAATACAAAACAATATTAATTAAAAAAAGCAAAAGAAAACCAGAGACATTATAAACATTTTTTTAAATTTCATAAGGAATATTATATTTATTTAAACTTCAAATGCATAATTTGATAATATGATTTCACAAAAATTGCATTAAAACTATTCTCAGAGCAAAATTTCTTTCTTGATAAATAATTAATTGAAATGAACTAAAATAAACAATTTCATCATAGCGAAAAGTTTTAATTTTTGGAAACTTTTCTTCTAAAACTTCTTCTTTTAAACATTGTCTTTACTCGTTATAAAAATAAATAAACATAAAATAATTAAACGAAACTTAATTAATTTGCCCATCCAGGAAAATTATAAAATAATTTAGATTGAATTTTCCATAATTTATGTAATGTAGACTAAAATGAAAATATTATAAATAAAGTGCTGAAAATCTATTGTAAATAATAATTAATTTGCTTCAAAAATATAATTATGAATCTAAATTAACATAAAGACGATGCAATATAAAATTTGAATCTAAATATTACCAATTATTTTATAAACTAAGTTAAATTCTTAATTCATTAATATATGTTATTTTCGATAGATTTTAAGTCTGAAATTCAAATTATATCTAGAAATTACTTCATTAAGTGGAATAATAATTAAAGAATTCAAAACAATATTATTTAAAACCAAGGAAAAGAAAACTATTCATTAGAAACAAATTTTTAAAATTTGATAAGGAGAATTCTCAGAATTATTCAAACTTTAACTGTATAATTCGATATTATGATTGCATTAAAACTTTTCTCAGAGCAAATTTTCTGTCTTGATAAATAATTAATTGAAATGAACTAAAATAGCAATATCATCATAGCGAAAATTATAATTTAAAAAAAAAAATGCATGTATTAATAATTTAATTGACTTTGATTTATGGTTTTATTTTATATTTGATCTAGAATTTAAAAAAAAAACTGTTATCATACACACCATATTTTTAAATAAGCCATTACCATATATACCATATTTTTTAAAATAAGCTATTATCATACATAGGATATTTATAAAATAAGTCATCACCATATATATAAAAAATAAGGCTTCACTTTAAATTTCAGGGTTAATAACAACATGAGGTGTGACTACATATTGTTATATTCATGTTTTATAGGTATATTGGTATGTATGTTATTTATTTTGTATGTACATTTTACAACAACATGGTGTTATACAACATGAAACTTGTTGTATGAAATAATAATTCAATTGACTTGAGGATTTCAGTTTTATATTTGATATAAAATTTTTAAATTAGCCATTACCAAACTTACCGTATTTTTTAAAATAAGCCTTTCCCATGCATACCCTATTTTTAAAATCAATTATCACCATATAAATAAAATAAGTCATTACTTCATATTTCAGGGATAATAACAACAGGAGATTTGACAACATGCTATTATTTTCATGTTGTACAGGTATGTTGATATGTAGGGTTTTTTCATGTTTTATATATATACATATTATGACAACATGGAATACAACACGAAAATTTTTGTATGTAATAATAATTAAATTGTGTTGAATTTATGGTTTTTATTTTATATTTGATATATAATTTTTAAATAAGCCATTGCCACACATACAATATTTTTAAAATCAGCTATCACCATATATATTAAATAACTCACCACCATATATACCATATTTTAAAAAATAAGTCATAGCTACATATTTCAGGGATAACAACAAATTATGCTATTGCATTCATATTGTATAGGTATGCTGGTATATGGTTTTTTTCATGTTGTATATGCATGTTATGACAGCATGTTGTTACACAACATGAGAATTTTTGTATGTAATAACAATTCAATTGACTTGAATTCATGGTTTTATTTAATATTTTATATAGAGTTTTTAAATAAGCCATAACAACCATGCAATATTTTTAAAATAAGTCATCCCAACATATTTCAGGGACAATAATAACATGCGGTAAAATAACTGCATATACATATATATGAATATAACGTCTAAGAAGTATAATTATATTGTAGAATTATCTATTTGATTCACTTCAAACATACGTTAACTTTTGGAAAACACATAATGAATATTGATAAGAAATACACATAAAAATTTGAATCAGTATGATATAAAAATGAAAACTATGAAACAAATCACCATAAAAAAAGTTCATTCACTCACTTACGTTCAAAATATACGGAAGCAAACCATAATACATTTTCATTCACCTCATTCTCACACCATTTCTTAAAATGTTTTCTGAATATTTTTGGCTCATCCTCGTTGTTAAGATTTCCCATTCATCGAAATGAACGAACGGCGAAACTTCAAAGGCGTCTTCTGGTATTCAGCACTGCAGATAGCACAGTACAAAAACTTCATTCCTTATCATCGCGTTTCCATGGTAACAGGCATCAGGACCTTTGAGGTGGAATTTCATCTGGATCTATTTGATTGGTCTGCGCGGAGGGCATCCGCGTCAAAATATTGTTATTGTAAGCCAATTGATTCTGCACTGCCCAAGGATAATGACATAACAGTCCGACTGATAAGCTGAAAAACTTTCGGCGAATGTCACAAGCAAATTTGATAGATTTTATTCCATGTAGAGAAAGCCAGCTCCACCAAGAATGGTTCGCAAGGAATTCTTGGTAAATCAGTAGCAGGATATTGTGATGCGATGTATTCTTTTTGTATGATTAAGCTATTGAGTCTATGCGGTGGGTGAGGTAATAAATGAGGAGTAGATATAATATTATATGGATTTCTTAGATATGTGCATTGTTTTAGTATACAAATGTAAATGGAATTTCGCATTTCAATAAAGTTACAACATTTTGTAATAGGTCCTTGCTGTACCAAATAATTTGATGCATGTAGAATTAATATTTTAAAACTATCTAATTATTAAGCTTTTAATAAAATTAGCTAATTATTAAGGTTTTAATAAAATTAGCTAATTATTAGGCTTTTAATAATATTAGCTAATTATTATAATTTTTAGTTATTATTTAGTTTCTGGAATTCAGTGTTTAATTAATTTACTAATTATTCATGTGATATTTTTCGCGAAATATCCTTTCTTTTAAATATTTTTTTCAATTAAATTGTTAAAAAATGAGCCATTACCATACAAACCATATTTTGAAAACAAGTCATCATTACATATTCCAGGTATAATAACACGAGGTATAAAAACATGTTGTATAGATATGTTGCTATAATATGTTTTTTCATGTTGTATATACATATGACAACTTGTTATACAACATGAAACATTTTGTTTGGTATTATAATACAATTTACTTCAATTGATGGCTTTATTTTATATTTTATATATCATATTTAAGTAATCCATTACCATGCATACATTATTTTTAATACTTTTATTTTTAATATATTTTTTTTTTTATACACGTTTAAGAACTATATTACAATGATAATAACTATATTGTAGGAGTAACACAATATAGTTATTATCTTCATTTCAATTATGTAGTATCTTTTGAAAAAAAAAAATCAATATTGATAAAAAAACATACATATAATTTTGAAACCAATATGATATAAATTGCAAACTATGACTCAAACCACCATAAAAAAATTCCTTCATTCATTTACATTCGAAATATACGGAAACAAGTCATAATACATTTTTCTTCACTTCTTTCTCTCTGACTATTTCCCAAATTCTGAATATTTTTTGGCTCATCCTCATTATTAAGATTTCTCATCCATCGAAATAAACAAACGGCGAAACTTTAAAGGCGTCATCTGGTATTCAGCACTGCGGACAGCACAGTACAAAAACTTCATTCCTTATCATTTAGTTTCCATGGTAACGAACACAAGGACCTTTGAGGTGGAATTTCATCTAGATCTATTTGATTGGTCTGCGTGGCGAACATCCGCGTCAAAATATTGTTGTTATAAGCCAATTGATTCTGCACTGCCCAAGGATAATGACATAACAGTCCGACTGATAAGCAGAAAAGACTACGGTGAATGTCACAAGCAAATTTGATAGATTTTATTCCATGTAGAGAAAGCCAACGCCACGAAGAATGGTTCTCACAGAATTCTTGATTTATCAGTAGCAGAATATTATGATGCGATGTATTTTTTTTTGTATGATTAAGCTATAGATTGAGCTATGTGTGTTGGGTGTGATAATAAATGAGGAGTAGATATAATTGTATATGAATTTGCTATATATAAGCATTGTTCCAATGTGCAAATGCAAATAGAATATCGCATTGAATAATCGTACAAATTTTGTAACAAGTATTTGTTATAGCAAATGATTTAATATACATAAAATTTAATGCATTTATAATTATTATATTAAAATACATTTCAAATAAATTTTTTTTAAGTTTAAAATAATTTAAGATATTTTCTTACAGAGTTTTTCATTGAAAAAATACTTTATTTTAATTATTTTTTATTTTCTAGAATTCAGTGTTTAATTAATTTATTAGTAATTACTTATGTGATATTTTTTCTTAAAATATACTTTTTTTGACTATTTTTAAATTAAATATTTAATAAATGAGCCATTAACATGCACACCATGTTTTTAAAATATATCATGACCATATATATACCATAAGTCATTATTACTTTTTTCAGGTTTAATAACATGAGATATAACACCATAGGTATAACAACATGTTGTTATATTCATGTGTTGTAGCTATGTTGTTATATAGGTTTATTCATGTGGTATATACATATTATGACATACAACAAGAAAATCTTTTTGTGTAATTATAATTCAATTGACATGAATTATCGGTTTTATTTTATATTTGATATAGTATATTTAAATACGTCATTACCATACATACAATATTTTTAATATTTTTTATTTTTTTATTCACATTTAAGAACTATATAACAGTGATAATAAATATATTGTAGGAATAAGTATGGTTTATTTCAATTTTTCATTACCTTTTGAACAACACATAACGAATTTTGATAAGAAATATAATATTGATATCAGTATGATATAAAAAGCAAAATACGAAAGAAATCACCACAGAAAAATTCATTCACTCATTTATATTCAAAATATACGGAAACAACCAAAATGCATTTTCATTCCCTTTTTATCTCTGAATGTTTCTTAAAATTTATTCTGAATATTTTTGGCTCATGCTCATTGTTAAGATTTCCCATTCATCCAAAAGAACAAACGGGAAACTTCAAAGGCGTCATCTGTATTCAGCACTGCGGACAGCACAGTACAAAAATTTCATTCCTTATCATCGCGTTTCCATGGTAACGAACAACTGGACCTTGAGGTGGAATTTCATCTGGATCTATTTTATTGGTCTGGGCAGCGAACATCCACGTCAAAATATTGTTATTGTAAGCCAATTGATTCTGCACTGCCCAAGGATAATGACATAACAGTCCGACTGATAAGCCGAAAAGCTTTCGGTGAATGTCACAAGCAAATTTGATAGATTTTATTCCATGTAGAGAAAGTCAGCACCACGAAGAATGGTTCGCACTGAATTCTTGATCTATCAGTAGCAGGATATTGTGATGCGATGCATTCTTTTTTGTATGATTACGCTGTAGATTGAGCTATGTGGTGGCTGAGATAATAAATGAGAAATAGATGTAATAGTATATGGATTTTCTAGATAATGTATTGTTCAAGTATACAAATGTAAATGGTGTTTCTAATGTTAATAATCTTATAAGATTTTGTGACAAGTCCTTGCTGTATCAAATTATTTGATATATATATATTTAATATTTTAATAAAATTAGTAATTTATGATTAAATTATGATGTTTTCACATAAAAATATTTTGGATTTAATATACGTTAAGACATTTTCTTACAAATTTTTTTATTGAATAATTACTTAATCTTAATTATTTTTTCGTTTCAGGAATTCAGTGTTTAATTAAATTTAGAAATTTTTTAAATGATTTCTTTCGTGAAATATCCTTTCTTTGATCTATTTTTCAATTAAATTGTTAAAAAATAAGCCATTAGCATACACACCATATTTTAAAAATAATTCATCACAATATATATACAATAAGTCGTTGCTATTGTACATATATATGGTGATGATTTATTTCATGTATAATAACATGTATATGTCATTATACCTGATTCATATCTTCATAAACATGACATGAACATAACATAATAACATGAGATACAACAATAAGTTGTTATATTCATGTTGTACAGGTATGTCGGTATATAGATTTTTTAATGTTTTACATGCTTGTTATGATAACTTGATATACAACATGAACATTTTTGTATGTAATTATAATTCAATTTACTTAAATTGATGGTTTTATTTTATATTTTATATAGAATATTTAAATATGCCATTACCATACACACAATATTTTTAATAATAATTTTTTTTTTATGCATGTTTAATAACTATATTACAGTGATAATAACTATATTGTAGGTATAACTATACATTTCATTTCAATTAAGTATTAATTTTGGAAAAACACATTATCAATGTCAATAAGAAATATATATAAAAATTTATATTAGTTTGATATGAAACGCAAACTATGAAACAAATGACCACAAAAAAAATTTCCTTCACTCATTTCCATTCAAAATAAACGGAAACGACTGTCATACATTTTTCATTCACCTGTTTTTCTCTGAATATTTCTTTAAATTTATTCTGAATTTAATGCCTCATCCTTATTGTCACGATTTCCCATTCTTCAAAATGAACGACCGGCGAAACCTCAAAGGCGTCATCTGGTATTCAGCACTGCGGACAGCACAGTACAAAAAAACTTCATTCCTTATCATCGCGTTTCCATGGTAACGAACACGGTGGACCTTTGAGGTGGAATTTCATCTGGATCTATTTGATTGGTCTGCGCGGCGAACATCCGCATCAAAATATTGTTGTTATAAGCCAATTGATTCTGCACCTGCCCAAGGATAATGACATAACAGTCCAACTGATAAGCTGAAAAGCTTTCGGTGAATGTGACAAGCAAATTTGATAGATTTTATTCCATGTAGAGAAAACCAACGCCACGAAGAATGGTTCGCACGGAATTCTTGGTATATCAGTAGCTGGAATATTGTGACGCGATGTATTGTTTTTTCGTATGATTACGCTATGGATTGCGCTATATGTGGCGGTTGAGATAATAAATGAGAAATTGATATAATATTATATGAATTTCCTAGCTATATGTATTGTTCTAATATACAAATGTAAATGTTAATTTCTCATTTTAATAATGGTATAAGATTTTGTGATAGATCTATGTTGTAACAAATGATGTCATAGATTTAAAATTAATATTTTACTAAAATTAGTCATTTTATGCTTATCAAATTAAAATACATTTCATATAGAAATGTTTTGGGCTTACAATTTGTTCCAAGGTGCACAATTTGTTCCTACGCTAGGAATCAGTAGCGGAATACGATGATGTGATGTATTCTTGGTATATCAGTAGTGGAATATGGTGATGTGATGTATTCTTTTTATATCAGTAGCGAAATATTGTGATGCGATGTATTCTTTTGTATGATTACGATATAGATTGAGCCTAAGTGCTGGGTAAGTTGATAAAAAGGAAGTAGATATATTAGTATATGGATTTCCTAGATATATGTAGTATTCTAGTATACAAATATAAATGGAAATTTCTCATTTTAATAATATTACATGAGTTTGTGACAAGTACTTATTGTGCAAAGGGTTTTATCTATGTAGAATTAATATTTTAATAAAATTATTATTATTACATTACAATACAATAAATGTAAATCTGTTTTGGGTTTAAAATACGTTAAAACATTTTCTTACGAAGTTCTTTTATTGAATATTTACTTAATTTTAATTATTTTTTAGTTTAGAGAATTTAGTGTTTAATTAATTTAGTAACTATTTAAGTGATATTTTTCGAGATATATCTTTTCTTTCAAGAATTTTTCAATTAATTGGTTAAGAAATTAGCCATTACCATACACACCATATTTTTAAAAGAAGTCATCACCATATATGTACAATAAGTCATCACCATATATATACAATAAGTCATCACTACATATTTTAGATATAATAACATGAGGTATAACAACATGCTGCTATATTCATGTTATATTGGTATGTTGGTATATGGGTTTTTTTCATGTTGCATATATATATTATGTTAACATGTTGTTATAAAACATGAAAAATTTTGTATGCAATTATAATTCAAATGACTTGAATTGACAGTTTTATTTTATATTTTATATAGAATATTTAAATAAGCCATTACAATACAAAATATATTTTTAATATTTTTATTTATTTGTTTTTTGTTTTTTTAATATTTTTTATGCACGTTTAAGAAATAAATAACAGTGTTAATAACTATATTGTAGAAATAACTATATGATTCGCTTTAATTATGTATTACCTTTTGAAAAACACATATGAATGATGATACAAAATATGCATAAATATTTTATTCAGTATAATATAAAATACAAAATATTGAAAGAAATCGGCATAAAAAAAGCCTTCACTTCATTTCCATTCAAAATATACGGAAACAACCATAATACATTTTCATTCACTTCTTTTTCTCTGTGAATATTTCTTAAAATTTATGCTGCATATTTTTTGGCTCATCCTCATTGTTAAGATTTATAATTCGTCAAAATGAACGAACGGCGAAACTTCAAAGGCGTCATCTGGTATTCAGCACTGCGGACAGCACAGTACAAAAACTTCATTCCTTATCATGACGTTTCTATGGTAACGGGCACATGGACCTTTGAGGTGGAATTTCATCTGGATCTATTTGATTGGTCTGCGAGGCGAACAACCGCGTCAAAATATTGTTGTTATAAGCCAATTGATTCTGCACTGCCCAAGGATAATGACATAACAGTCCAACTGATAAGCTGAGAAGCTTTCGGTGAATGTCACAAGCAAATTTGATAGATTTTATTCCATGTAGAGTAAGTCAGCACACACAGAATTCTTGGTATATCAGTAGCTGGAATATTGTGATGCGATGTATTCTTTCGGTATGATTACGCTATAAATTGAGCTATGTGTGGTGGGGAGAAGTGATATAATAAACGAAATATAATGGGGAAATGAGAAGTAGATATAATATTATATGGATTTCATAGATATATTCATTGTTCTAGTATACCAATGTAAATGGAATTTCTCATTTTAATAATCTTACAAGGTTTTGCGACAAGTACTTGTTATGCCAAATGATTTAATATATATAAAATTTAATGACTTTATAATCATTAAATTGAAATACATTTTAAATAAAACTGTTTCGGGTTTTAAATAATTTACGACATTATATTACAAACTTTTTATCAAATAATTACTTAATTTTATTTGATTTTTAGTTTCTTGAATTCAGTGTTTAATTAATTTAGTTAATATTTGAATGATATTGTTCAAGGAATATCCTTTCTTTTAATTATTTTTCAATTAGATTATATACACTTTTATATACAATTATACACACTTATAATATATGTGCGTGAATTATATGCAGTTACATGCACTTATATGCAAATATATATACTCATTCATTAAACTAAATTTTTGTGAACCAAATTTGATGATCTATCGAATAATGACAGTTTGAAATTTAATCACAGTTTTTGAAATTCTTCACACACATTTGCTGTTAGACTTTTTTTAACACAATTTTGACACATCAGTAACGTGCACTAACATTATACGATGATTCGAACTTTTCATTCAAAACTATTGTGTTCTAACTTGAATAAATATATGAACTACGAGAGAAAATAATTTTAATTCAGCGGTAGTGTCACTTTAATTAAATTCTAAAGTTCTATATTGATTTTAGATAATTCCTTAGAATCGATATATTCTTTTTATTTTAAGTATTTTTCATGTAAATTCTATACACAACTCATTAGGTTAAATTCATGTGAATCAAATTTGTCTATCTATCTAATAATATAAGCTCGAAGTTTAGTCATATTTTTGAAATCCATGAAACTTCCCAACAGACTTTTTAAACTGTTTTGACACATCAGTAACTTAAATTAACAGTAAACGACAACTCAAACTTTATTTTCTTGACTAAACATATGCACCCATGAGATATAAGATTTTTAATTAAGCGATTGTATCACTTTAACTGAATTTTAAAGCTCTATATTTTTAAAACCCTATATTGATTTTAGATAATTCCTTAGAACCAATGAATACCAAATTACCTTCAGTAATAGTCCAATTAAATAGATTCTAAACCTAAGCGCAAAAATCAGATTGTTTATTGTTTTGGATCCTCTATAAATTAGTACGGATATGTTGTCTTTAATGCATTTTTATATTCTATTTTTGCTTATAAAATATTTTTATTTATATTTAATTGAATTTTACTGAACAGTTTATGATCTATTTAAAAATGTCAGCTAGAATTTGGTCACATTTTTGAAATTTATCAGACACTTACCATGCCACTCTTTTAATACTGTTTTGACATATCTTTAATGTGCAGCAACAGTGTACAATAATGTAAACTTTATTTTCTAATCAATTGTGTTTTAGCTTGAATAAACATACGCACCATATGAGATAAGATTTTTAATTAAGCGATAACATCACTTTTAACTGAATTCTAAAGCACTATGTTATTACAATCTTATATAGATTTTAAATAATTTCGTAGAATCAATAAATGAAAAGTTACTTTCAATAATAATACAATTAAAAAAGAGTCTAAACCTAATTGCAACAATGACGTTGTTAATTGTTTTGGGTTCTCAAAAAATTATCAAGTATCTATTGTCTTTAACATATTTTGTTTTTCATTGCTGCTTATAAGTCATTTTTATTTATTTATTAATTTTTAATATTTAATTGTATTTTACTGAACATTTTATGATCCATTTGAAAATGTCAGCTAGAATTTGAGCAAATTTTTGAAATTCATCAGAAACCTAAAACCCTTTTTACAAAGTTTTGACATATCATTAGCGTAAAGTAACAGAATCTAGTAACTTAAACTTTTAAATCTACTGCTTTAAATTTGAATAAACGTATGAACCACGGGAGATAAATTTTTAATTATGCTGTAGCATCACTTTAAGTGAATTCTAAAGTTTCAAGTAAGTAAAGTAAAATTTATCTATGTTTTTAAAACTCTATATTAATTCCAGATAATATCTTAGAACTCATGTGAATCCAATTTGACTATCTATCTAATAATGTAAGCTTGACATTTAGTCACATTTTTGAAATTCATGACACTTCCTATCATACTTTTTAACACATTTTTGACACGTTATTAACTTAAATTAACAGTATACAACAACTCAAACTTTATTTTCTTGAATAAACATATGCTCCATGAGAGATACAATTTTTAATTAAGCGATATCACTATAACTGAATTCTAATGCTCTATACCCTTACAACTCTATATTGATTTTAGATCATTCCTTAGAGCCAATAAATGCCAAATTACTTTCAATAATAAACTAATTAAATAGCCTAATTCTAAGTGCAGCAATGGCGATATTTATTGTTTTGGGTTCCCAACAAATTATTACAGATCTGTTGTCTTTAATGTATTTTTGGTTCCACTGTTGCTTATAAAAAATTTTTATTATTATTTTTTATATTTAATTGTATTTCACTGAACATCTTAGGATCTATTAGAAAATGTCAGATAGAAAATTGGTCACATTTTTGAAATTTATCAAAAAAAAAAAAAAATAAATATTTCAGAAATTTATCAAAAAGTGAAACTGTTTTAACACAGTTTTGACACGTCATTAACTTACAGTAACTCAAATTTTATTTTCAAATCTACTGTTTTTAAGCTTAAATAAACATATGCACCATATGAGATAAGATTTATAATTAAGCGATTGTATCACTTAATCTGAATTTTAAACTCTATATTCTTAAATCTCTATATTGATTTTAGATAATTCTTTAGAATCAATAAATACCAAATTACTTTTAATAATAATACAATTAAATAGATTTTAAACCTACGTGCAGCAATAGCGATGTTCATTATTTTGGGTTCTCAACAAATTATTACGGATCTGTTGTCTTTAATCCATTTGGTTCCATTTTTGCTTATAAAATAATTTTATCTATTTATTTTTAATATTTAATTCTATTTCACTGAAAATTTTATGATCTATTTGAAAATGTCAACTAGAATTTTGTCACATTTTTGAAAGTCATCAGACACTTACGATGAGGCTCTTTTAATACAATTTTTGACACATTATTAACGTAATGTTAATTATTAATGTAATTATTAACGTAACTTATTGTTTCCTTTCAAATGTGATGTTCTTAGTTTGAATGAACATATGCAACATGATAGATAATGTATTAAATAAAGCTTTTAGTATCGCTTTAATTGATTTCCTACGCACTATATACCTAAAGCCTTATATTGATTTAAGATAATTTCTTAGAACCAATAAATGCCAAATTACTTTCAATAAAAGTCCAAATAAATAGAGTATAAACCAAAGTGCAGCAATGAAGATATTTATTGTTTTGACTTCTCAACAAATTATTACGGATCTATTGTATAAAATGTATTTTGTTTCCATTGTTGCTTATAAAACATTTTATATATTAAATGTAAATTTAATTTTATTTCACTAAAGAATTCCAGACATCAAAAGAATCATATAACGACTATATTATAATAACGCCGTTAATATATGCTAAAATCAACAGTAATTTAAATGCAATATGATACCGAAAACCAAACAATCTTTTTCAAAAGGAATTAATATGATTTTTATTGTCTGGTGAGCTTCAAAAGACGAGTCAGAATTCAAAATTATTTATCAGGAATTGTTTTCATTTTGTGTTTACCAGTCGTCTCTTATTTTCCAAAAACAACAACAAAAAATAAATAAATAAGTTTTTATTTTCTGCTAATATTACTATTGGCTAACTTTGGTTTCGCCAAAAGGAATGTTTTTGAATCTGTTGATATGAAGAATTTTACAAAATTATCTCTGTTTACCAAATAGAATAATATTCTGAACATTTTGAAAGGAAATATTATGCTTTTCTTATTTAGTATGATATTTCAAATATTCATAATAGATCAAAGTATACAACTATAATCATTCCATGATATTTTCATTTTTGCAATGTGATTTACATATATATGAAATTTAAATTTCTCACAGTATGAAAATAGATTTCTCTATGCACGTATACAAATTTTTATTATTATTTTCTCATTATAAAAATTTCCTTTTGATACTGAATTGTAAAATTGAAAATGTTAACATAGAAGATTGTCAGTGAGTTTAAAATAATTAATTTACTTTTCCAATTTTAAAGAACTTTGTATTAATAATACTAATGGCATTAATATTTGTATAATATATTTTTCATTTGTATTATTGTATTTTATTATAAATAATTATCGTTCACTTAATGCTAATTGTTTGTATGAATAATTATTGATTATTATGATATTATTATTAATTATATGTAAGTATGATAATTATTGACGATTAATTGATTGCTTGAGTTTAGTAATTTATCGGCAAATATGAGAAATTGGAGAGGCCTGTATGACTTAGTGTCTAGCACTCTGGCCCTCGATGCCACGGGTATCTGGTTCGAGTCTTGGCAGTTCCATAGGTATTTGTAGGGATTTTTAATCCACTTTAGACTGTTGGTATTATATGAGTGTAGAGATTCACGAAGCCAAGTCAGACTTCTACCTGCTGGTGCTCCATTCCAACAGGAGCCATCCATACGGGTTCGTGGTCTCTTTGTCTACCAAATAGAAAAGAAACAACAAGAGAAAAAATGGAGTTAATTAATTTAATGTTGTTTTTAAAAAATGTAATTAAATTTTTAAAATATTTAAATTTATTAAAAATAAATATATTTCGTAAAAATAAATGACTAAATTAAATAATTGAATTTATTTTCAAAAAAATTATTTTTTGGTTACTCAACTCTAAACGTCAGTTACGTAGTAGTTTCAGCGTTAATAAAGTGTTCTTCGAAAGACTGATGTTTTAATATATTGTGTTTCTTGATAGATTTTCTGAGACACAACTCTCACATTTTCTCACCATGATTGGTTTGGTTTGTCGCTCTACAGTCATTTTGTGCAAACATTATGCTAACTAGACCGAACATGCAACTTAACGTTAGTTTCGAACCACTAACAAACATTAATGCTACCACCAGGAATCGAACCTGAATCTTCTGGTAACAAAGGTCAGAGCGCTGGCCAATTGGCCATCATGCTTCAGATCATAATTGCAAAAAAAAAAAAAACTCACCAGCCGTTACACCTGGATGACGCGGTTGCATCTCTCTGTATATAACGTGCATCTCAAAGAAAGTTCCTTGTAGCCTATAAGTTTATCCTGTCTATCTCTGATGTAGAAATATGAACTTTCGAAAAGTTTCACTTGTTGAGTTTCAGAGTGAGAATCTTCAGTTCAAATCCAACAGTTTACTCGGCATGTATAAAATAAGGACATTTTGAAATTAACGCAAAAGGCATTTATATAATCTTTAACCACCCAAGTATTCATTCGAAACTACAATCATTTCTCAACTAAACCATTTCAATTATAACTGGAAAACAATTCAATATAGTATTAAGTAAGGTATCATATCATAATCTTATTAATTCAATAGTGGTCTTAAAGTTAGATTATACTCATGCTTAAAGTTGTATTCATGCTGTAATGTTAGATTATATTCGTGCCGATACAATAATTGACGTCGGAGAGAAATGTTGTATGTAATTTACCTATAATTTTAACATAACTAATCCTAACTAGTGTATTATTTAAAGTATGCGCATTTTAAAATAATGTCATTTGGAAAGTTAATAAAAGAGATTTAGTCAACTAGAAAGAATTCCTAACATAGATATCAAAGTAAAGGAAAGGGTATTAATATGATCTTCAACCGTCCAAGTATTAATTCGAAACTAAGACATAAATTCACTAAAACCATTCTTCAAGTAAACGTTTTGGGTGCTATAAATGAAAAACAATACAATATAGTATTAAGTAATGTATCATATCGTAATTTTATTAACTCAATAGGGGTCTTAATGTTAGATTGTATTCATGCTTGAAATTAATTAATTTATTAAAAATAAAATGATTTCGCAACTTATTTATTAGTCAATATAGTCTATGAGAAATGCAAGCCTTACTTTTCAAACAGAGATGAGAAAGAAATTAACTAATTATGTTATAACTTGAAACTAACTTTGTGACATCAGAGTTTAGAGAGAAAACTACGAAACAAATCTATTTATGTGAATAGTACATCCACGTATATCTAAGCATTGTCAGTATTTATTGTGTGCAAATTCTGTAAGAACTCTGTGGGAATAATTAATGCGATAAAAGATTCAGATACCCAGACTGCTTACTGGCTTGAATACATAACGTCACATGACTTTGGTGGTCCCCAGACTAGTGGTCTAGACTTTCCTGATGGTAAGGTGAATCTTTCATTACGGAATGAGATTCTTTTTCTGCAGTAAAATGTCCAAATACTCCATATCACTAACTACGTGCTAATAAAACATTTTTGCAATCTGCTTTACATGTATGTAAAATATGAAATATTCATACAGTTTTGAAATAGATTTCTCTTTGCTCGTTTTAAAATTTTTCTTATGGTATTGAATTATAAAATTGGAAATGTTAACATAAAAGATTGTTAGTAATTTTAAAATTATATTTTTATTTCTCCAATGTTAAAGAACTTTGTATTATTAATGCCATTCATATTAATATAGCGTATTTTTCATTGGAAATATTATATTTTATTATAAATAAGGATGATTGTTTTCTTAATACTTACTGTTTGTATGAATAATATTAATTATATGTAAGTATGAGAATTGAGTGTCACTGATTGATTGATTGAATTTAATAATTTATATTTAAGTATGAGAAATTGGAGTGGCCTGAATTGCCGAGTTCTAACGCTCTGGCCGTCACTGACTCAGGTTTCGGGTCGAGTCTCGGAGGTTTCTTGGTTGTTTGTAGTTGTCAGAAATCTACTTTAAGCTGTAGATCACTGTCTCATATGACTGTAGAGCGTCACGGAGGCAAGGCAGACTTCTACCTACGGGTGCTCCATCACAACAGAAGCTGCACTCTTTCCATTCAACCATGAGTCTATAAGGGATCATGTCTTGATCTGGATATTTACCAAGAAGGAAAAGAAACACCAACTTGAGAAATTGGAGTTAATTAATTGAATGTTGTTTTAAAAAGATTTAATTAAATTTTTTTAAAATTTCGGTAAATTTATTTCGTGGTTATTTAACTCTAAATGTCAGATACATAGCATATTCAGTGTTGTTAAAGTGTATTTCGAAGGACTGTTATTTTAATATATTGTGTTTCTTGATGTATTTATTTGAGATACACCTGTCACATTTTCTCATCACAGTTGTAGAAAAACACTTCAGCAGTCACACCAGGAGATTTGGTTTATAGCTCTAGTATCATTTTTTGCCCTCTAGGCTAATTAGACCGGGACCTACAGCTTAACGTGGACTCTGAACCACTAACAAACATTCATGCCGCCACCAGGATTTGAACCTGGTGCCTGTGGTACCAAAGAACAGAGCGCTATCCAATTGCCCACAAGACCCTAGCACCTAAATGAGGCGGTTGCGACTATATATACATATATATTATTTAATTGATTATTTAATAATCAATTAAAATAATATTCTTTTTATTTAATAAATAATATTAAATAAAAGTTCAATTAAGTAATTTTTTATACATATTTTAATTTATTTTATATGTTTAAATATTAACACATTAAAAAAGTACATTATATATTCCATATATTTATGTACTTTTATGTATTTATATATTTTTATATAGTTTATATTTTTATTTTTAAGAAATGTTTTAATTCTTTTCAGTTGACATCAAAATAGTAATTCCCGTATAAAAAATTCAGCTTTTGACAATTTTCTTGTATTGACACTATCTCTAACAAGCGTAAATAAAAGTTAAGTTCAAAAATTGCATAATTTCTTTCTAAATACTATTAAAATATTACAAATACTGATGTAACAAATATGACTAAAGTAAAAGATTGTTTAAATTTTAATGTATAAAATGTAAATTTATAACTTGCAAAAAAAATTGCATAAAATGCAAAATTTATAACAGTTATTAATGTATAAAATGTAATCAATGGATACAATTTTATTATATGAATAATTTTGATGTAAATGAAAACTGCTACACAATTGTTTCACAAAGAACATAGAAGTTATTTTTTACCCCAATTAAATTTAATATCATGAAAATTACTCAACTTAAAATTTATAATTTACTTTAGAAACAAAACTATTTTAAATGTATTAATAAAGTTATTACATTTAAATTAGCGTTGCTTCTAAAGTTAGTTTAACTTAATCAGATTTTATGCATGCACAATCAAGGTGGACATGTTTTAGCTTCCTTTGAAATCAGATAATGCTATTAATCACATCGATTTCCAATCTTTAATGCATATAATATAAAATAATAATATAAAAATTATGTTTATTAGTCTGTAGATAACGTAATACCATAATTGTAATAAATCTAAAAGAACATAATTTTAGAAAATATTAATTCTAATACTAGACTCGGGCTAATTCCGAAGACCATAATTGTACAAAAACTCACCAGTCACTACACCTGGATGGAAAGGTTGCATCTCTTTATATATATCTTCCATCTCAAAGAAAGTTCTTTCTGGTCTATAAGTTTATCGTGTCTATCTCAGGTATAGAAATGTGAAGTTTCGAAACAGCTCTATTTGTTGAGTTTCAAAGTGAGAGCCTTTATTACAAACCCAGTACTCAGTTCATCAGATTACTCCAGGCTAGAATTTAATTAATTTATTAACAATAAAGTGATTTCGTAACTTGTTTATTACGTCAACATAATCTATGAAAAATGAAAGCTTTATTTTTAAAAGAGAGATCAGAAAAAAAAATTATCTAATTATATTAACTTGAAACTAAATTTGTGACATCAGAGCTTAGTGAGAAAATTACGAAACAAATCTATTTATATGAGTTCTGCATCCACGTATATCCTAAGTGTTGTTAGTATTTATTGTGTGTAAATCCTGTAAGAACTCTTTGGGAATAATAAATGAGATAAAAAAATTCAGATACCCAGACTGTTTGCTGGCTTGGATGCATAACATTACATGGCTTTCGTGGTCCCCAGACGAGTGTCTAGACGTTCCTGATGGTAAGGTAAATCTTTCATTACCGAATGAGATTCTTTTTGCTGAAGTAAAATGTCCAAATACTTAATTATTCAGAAGTAAAATTAAATTTGTTTAAGTGTGGGCAGTTGAACTATATTGTTATTATAATTATTTGTTCCTTTTAATAATTTACTATGTAATAAAATTTTAATTAAATTATTTTTTTTTATATGCAGGGTGATTATAATTAAAGTCCCACTTTCAAACGCTGCAAAATAAAGAGCTACTCATCACAATGAGTTCAAATTTGAAGGGAAGATGCGAGAGGAATAGAGACACGCTATAGCTTAAAAAATGTAAGCGACATAAAGAAAGTGAATTTGGCTACCAATGATGTTTTTAATCGAAATGACAACGTATTTGGCATTAAATAAACTGTAGTGGACTGGATTGTTTCGGGTTTTTGACTGAAAAAATGACTTCCAAGTCATTCAACTGCTGTGACACTGTGAGTGGAAAGCCCATCCATCACTTCATGACCATATTAAACATATTAAACCATGTATACTTTTTATGAATTCATATATATTTCTTATATATATATATTATATTATATACAATTTATATTTTTATTATTAATGATCCGTTTTATAATTTGATGTGAAATAAAAGTGTAATTAAATAATTTATATATATATATATATATATTACTTATTTTGTATGTTTAAATATTATTTCATATGTTTATATAATTTATATTTTTATTTTTAATAATTTTCTTCATTTCCTTGCATTTGATATCAGAACAGTAATTCACATATTGAATTCAAATTTTTTAAATTTATCAGGCATTATGATCTATTTGAAAATGTCAGCTAGCAGTTAGGTCACATTTGAAATTTATCAGATAATTAGCATGCAATGTTTTTAACACAGTTTTGACACCACATTAACGCACAATAACAGTGTACAATAACTCAAAGTTTATTTTCAAATCTATGGTTTTTTAGCTTGAATAAACACATGCCCCATATGGAATAATGTTTTTAATTAAGCGATTGTATCACTTTAACTGAATTCTAAAGTTCTATATTCTTGAAAAACTATATAGATTTAAGATAACTCCTTAGAACCAATAAATGCCAAATTACCTTCAGTAATACTCCAATTAAATAGAATGTAAACCAAAGTGTCTAATCCTATGTGCCTCAATGATAATGTTTATTGTTTTGGGTTATCAACAAATTATTAGGGCTATGTTGTCTTTAATGTATTTTGGTTCCATTTTTTGCTTATAAAATAATTTTATCTATTTATTTTTAATATTTCATTCAATTTCACTAAAAGGTTTATGGTCTATTTGAAAATGTCAACTTTGAATTTGGTCCCACTTTAGAAATTTATCAGACATTTACCATGAGGCATTTTTGACATCATTAACGCACAGTAACAGTATACAGTAACTCAAACAAATCTACTGTTTTTTAACTTGAATAAACCTATGCACCATAAGAAATAAGATTTTTAATTAAGCTATAGTGTTACTTTAAATGTATTCTAAAGCTCTATATTCTCAAAACTCTATATTGATTTTATATAATTTATTATAACCAATAAATGCCAAATTACTTTGAATAACAATCAATTAAAAAGAGTCTAAACCTAAGTCCAGCAATGACGATGTTTATTGTGTTGGCTTCTCAACATTATTACGGATATGTTGTCGTTAATGTATTTTGAATCCATTGTTGCTAATAAAACATTTTATATATCAATTGTAAATTTAATTTTTTTCACTAAGCAATTTCAGACATCAAAAGAATCATATAACGACTATATTAGAATAACGCAGTTAGTATATGTTAAAATCAAAGACATTTAAATGCAATATGATACCGAAAACCAAATAATCTTTTTCAAAAGAAATTAATATGATTTTTTATTGTCTGGTGAGCTTCAAAAGATAAGCCAAAATTCAAAATGATGTATTTGGAATTGTTTTCATTTTATGTTTGCCAGTCGTCTCAAAAAGTTTTTCCAAAAACAAAAAACAAACTAAAAATAAATAAGTTTTTATTTTCAGCTAATATTTCTATTGACTAACTTTGGGTTTGCTAAAAGAAATGTTTTGATGAGCATTTTCGATCATACTGCATTAAATGTTTTGAGAAATGTGTTGATGTAAATAATTTTACAAAATTATCTCTGTTAATCAAATAGGATAATATTCTAAATAATTTCGAAAAGAAAATATTATGCTTTGATGAAAATTTGTCTCTTATTTAGTATATTTCAAATGTTCATAATAGATCAAAGTATGCAATTATAATCGTTCCATGATATTTTCAGTTTTGCAATCTGCTTTACATGTATGTGAAATATGAAATATTCATACAGATTTGAAATAGATTTTTCTATACTCGTTTTAAATTGTTTCTTATGGTACTGAATTGTAAAATTGGAGATGTTAACATAAAAGATTGTTAGTAATTTTAAAACTATATTTTTACTTTTCCAATTTTAAAGAACTTTGTATTATTAATAGTAATGCCATTCATATTTATATAACGCATTTTTAATTGATAATATTATATTTTATTATAAATAATGACGATTGTTTGCTTAATACTTACTTATTGTATGAATAATATTAATTAGATGTAAGTAGAGAATTCGGTATGATTAATTAATTGATTGAGTGTTATAATTTATTGGTAAATATGAGAAATCGGAGTGCTTGAATGACCGAGTGCCTAGCGCTCAGGCCCTCAGTGGCACATGTTTCGGGTTCGAGTCTTGGCGGCTCAATGGATTTTTATAGTGGTCAGAATCCACTTTAAATTGTAGGGTTCGATCTCATATGACTGTAAATTGTCACGAAGTCAACTTAAACTTCTATCTGGGGTGCTGTATCACAACAGAAAAATCAGAATACAATTTTTTATCTCAATTTTTTGCTCAATCCCAGCAGAACAATTGATCTGCTCCCGTTCCCTCCAACCATGAGTCCATAAGGGTTCGTGGGCTTGGTCTAGATGTCTACGAATTGGGATAAGAAACAACAATATGAGAAATTGGAATTAGTTAATTTAATGCTGTTTAAAAAAATATTTATTTATTTAAATTTCGGAAACTTATTGAACTCTAAATTCCAGATACGTAGAAGATTCAGCGATACCGAAGTGTACTTAGACGGGCTATTATTTTTTTTTTTAAATGTGTTTCTTAGGTATTGTCTGAGACACAATTCTTACCTTTTCTCACCATAATTGGAGAAAAATACTTCAGCCGTTACACCTGGTTACCCCTGTTTGCATCTATATACAAGAAGAGTATAATTAAAGTCCCACATTCAAAATGATGTAAAAAAAGAACCTCGCGTCACAATGAGTTCAAATTTTAAATAAAGATACATAATGA
>BPLR01003068.1:0-71100 GCA_021605095.1 Caerostris extrusa | reverse complement strand
TTTTAAATTACATTTTTTTATGGCATATTTTTCGGTTGATTTTTAAAAACCAAGTCTTTTCAATTTATTTAAAGTGATAAGAAACTGTCACAAATGGTTAACTACAGTCTTACTTGGATTTATGAATCACTCTAGAGAGAAATGCTTTTCATTTTAAATTTTAACTTGGTGATTGCATTTCAACCTGAATTTTATAAATCAAATTCGCCTATTTTACTTGCACTTTCGGTTTTAGTTCACTGTACTCATAATTATCATTTTTTTTTCTTTTGTTTACGCTTATAAATACATTTTCAAATGCTCTTTGTAAGAATAAGAAAAAGTTTTTTTTTTCGAATACAATTTTAAAAGTTTAAATTTTATTAACTATTTTATATTTATTTTAATTATTATTTTATTGACTATGTAATATAAAATAGTCAAAAAATTTATTAAGAATTTAAAAAAAATTTATTATAGAATTTAGTCAAAAAATAAACCAAACATTTTACAAATGTGCTGTAAAAATAAAATAAATAATTAATAATTAATGTAACTTATTAATTATTTATTTATTTTAAGCACATATGTAAAATGTTTGGCTTATTTTTTTGGCTAAATTCAAAGAGAAATGTGTTTTGATCAATTTGTTTTCAACATTGAGTCAGAAAGATCAAGGAAGAAGTCAGAAAGAAAAACAATAAAAGAAAACTATTAATTAGGAAGAAAATGAAAACTATTATTAAGAAAGATAAGCATGAAAGAAATAAGGAAATAAACTGTCAAAAGTAGTTAAAAAAGTGACGTCAACTTCACGACAATTTTTAAAGAAAACAGAATCACTAAAAGATAATATCTTAAAGGTAAAATTGTCTTATTTTTAAATCTCCAAAATAAATTAATAGAATAAATAGGAAATTCGATTTTCAAAAGCAAACGATAATTACAAACGAACTAAATTCTTACAGCATCATTCCACTGTAAATCCTATAGAAATAATGCAACTATACGATAATTAATATAATTTCACACGTACAAATTTTGATCGTTAAGATTAATTCGAAACTTTTAAGAAAAATAACATTCTATTACACAGAATTCAACATAACATAACGTTCTATTACACAGAATTCAACATAACATAACATTCTATTACACAGAATTCAACATAACATAACATTCTATTACACAGAATTCAACATAACATAACATTCTATTACACAGAATTCAACATAACATAACATTCTATTACACAGAATTCAACATAACATAACAAATTCTATTACATACAGAATTCAACATAACATAACATTCTATTATACAGAATTCAACATAACATAGCATTTTATTATACAGAATACATTCTATTACACAGAGCATTCTTTAGAATAAACAGGAAATTCGATTTTCAAAAAGCAAACGATAATTAAACGAACTAAATTATTAGAACAATATTCGGTTCAAATCCTATAGAAATAATGCAATATTCAATAATTAAAATAATTTCACACGTATAATTCTGATGGCAAAGATTAATTCGAAACTTAAGAAAAATAATTCTATTACACAGAATTCAACTATTCAATAATTAAAATAATTTCACACGTATAAATTCTAACATAGATTTTATTACACAGAGCATTCTTTAGAATAAACAGAAATTAATTTTTCAAAAGCAAACTTTTTTAAACGAACTAAATAAGAACAATTCTATTACAAATCATAGAAATAATGCAACTATAATAATTATAACATTCTATTATACAGCAAAAAGATTAATCAACAAAATAACATTCATTTTATTACACAGAATACATTCTATTACACAGAATACATTCTTTACAGAATATTCTTTAGAATAAACAGGAAATTCGATTTTCAAAAGCAAACGATAATTACAAGCCAACTAAATTCTTAGAGCAATATTTGATAGCAAATTCCTTATAGAAATAATGCAACTATTCAATAATTAAAATAATTTCACACGTACAAATTCTGATAGCAAAGATTAATTCGAAACTTTTAAGAAAAATAACATTCTATTACACAAAACGCACAATAAAATTTTTAAAAAAATTTTATTTCATTCAAGTGTTTGCTATTCTCACGCTGTGAATTTTGTGTAAAATAAAAATAGATATACTGAATTTTTATCTGAATATTGTATACGCCATATTGTTTAAAACAATAGATTTTGAAAAAGCAAATCGTGAATAAATTGGTGGAAATTATTAGAATTTTTTAAAAAGTAATCTAATAAATAATTGCTTAAAAATCGTTTGCATATTGTTCTCGCTTACATGGGAAATTTTTCTCAAGGGGATAAAAAAATAAAAAACAGAATGAAAGATTTCTTTGGCCTTAAGCAAAAAACAAATCCTTCCAAAACATAAAACGTTTTTGTATGATAATAGAATTCCAAATGTATACATAAGCAATTTTTCTTCAGGAATAAGCTCTAGTGCGTTGTTCCTAAATCCTTATGCCAAAAACGAATTTCTCTTTAAATACCAAGTATTTGCAAAACGATATTGGGTATCAAAGAACATTTCATCTTATTTATGGAACAACAAGCGATTGTTAGAGCAAAATGTATTCAAAAGATATTTGTTTGCCCGGGGAAAAAAAGGGTCAGAGAGATATTTCTTTGCAAAAACAAAAACGAAAAGAAATCTTTTGCAGATTTTAATAAATTCTTTGAAATATCATACATTTTTTTTTGTTTTGTTAAATACAATAATAGAAAAAGGTTAATAAACTAAACTTTGTTATAATACGAAAAATACTTGAGTTATACTTAAGAAATTGAATTACTAATTTATTGAAAAGGAGTTTTAATTCCCTTATTTTGATAAAGCAAATAATTTTTTAATGGTTTTTTAATTTAGTGCTTATATTTTAATAATATTATAATATTTTATTGTAATTATTATATATATTATAATTATTATATCTTGGTTTTGATAAAATAGTACCGACCACCGCTCATATAAAAAATGGACAAGCAGTCAAGTCGTAGAGATTAAAAAAGAACGGCGTCATAGGGAAGGTAATATTATTTATGAGGGATTTCAATTGCAATAATAAGAATCTTGACTTTAAATAATTGAAATTTTAGATTACAAGATACTAAAAGAAAAAAGTAACTGAAAAAATTCTATTATATTTATAACTATTTATTTTTATCTTTCAAAGTAATTTTGAGTAGTGTATATCTGACTATCTCCTCTAACAAATAATCAATTAGTCTATTATCGCCCAAATCGCAAATCGGCCCAAATTTTGCGATTTGGTCTTTTAAAATTTTTTTATTACAATATCAATTGTATTTACTTAAATCTCTTTCTGAAAAATCCTATATATTCGATAAATTTTTAATAAATATTTTATATATTTAAACAACGTTCTTCAAGCATATTTAAAAAGTAATAAATAAATGACAATGATCAATGTGAAAATAAATGATGGCGCAATGTATTATATTTTAGAATATTTTTTTTACTTCATTCTATTTATAACTTATTTAATTTTTACTTTTTCTGTTCCGTTTCAATAAATGTAGTCGAAACCATATATTCAGTATGACAGTTTGTTAAAATATGATATATATCCTATATTTTAACAAACGATCTAATATCGTTTACAAATTTATGATCTACAATATTTTAACATATATTTTAACAAAAAAATATATATATGATATATATTCATGTATAATCGTTTGTTTTATAAATATTGATTTTATAAATTAATAATCTATTTTAAAAATACTCATTAAAAATATTTTAAAAATATTTGTTTTCAAGAAAATTTGTTGTTATTATTTTGTTTTAACGTAGAATATTTTTATTGGTACAATTTACTAAGAAAAATGATTATCCTTTTTTAAAATAGTGCTTCTTTTACCAAACAGTAGCTAATTGAAAAAAAGTTTGTAAAAAAAATGTTGTTTTTTTTTTATTTTTAACAAAAGTTTATTCATAGAAATTTACAATTAAAAGCGATTTATGAATAAACAAGAAAACGATTAATAAACGACACATAAACAAAAAACTTTGTTCGAAAAACAAGCATTTGTTTATACACCAACCAAAGTAGACAATAAAATATAATTTTTAAAAAATATCTGGGAAAAGAGATTGTAAATATTATTTATTCTTTTTTTTGTATTATTTATTCTTTCTTTTTGTATTACTCAGTATAAAAAAAAAAAACATTATAAATATAACAAAAATTTACATGAAAACAAAAAAACAACAACATGGAATTGAAACAAAGAAAACGATTAATAAACGACATATAAAAAGATTTGTTAAAAAAAAAGCATTTGATTATACACCTACAAAAGCAGACAAGAAAAATATAATTTTTAAAATAAGATCTGGGAAAAGAGAGAGTGCTAATATTGTTTATTCTTTTTTTTTTTTTTTTTTATATCTCTGTATGAAAAATCATTATAAATATTACAAAAGTTTACATGAAGCATAAAAAAAAAAAGAAAATGGAATTGAAAACGATTTATTGAATAAACAAGAAAACGATTAATAAACGGCACATAAACATTTCATTCAAAAAGCAAGCATTTGTTTATACATCCACAAAAGTAGACAACAAAAATGTAATTTTTTAAATAAGTATTAAATAATATTAATAATATTACAAAAATTTGCATTACAAAATTTGCAAAACATAAAAAGAAGAACATGAAATTGAAAACGATTCATTCAAAAAACAAGCATTTGTTTATACATCCACAAAAGTATAATTTTTTAAATAAGATCGGGGGAAAAGAGAGTGTAAATATTATTTCTTTTTCTTTTTGTATATCTCTGTATATAAAAAAATCATTACTATAAATATTACAAAATCATATAAAACTTAAAAAAAGAACGTGGCGAATTACAGTATTTTTATGATCATAATGCTTTCATTAAAACTGATTCTTTTAATTTTATTTTTTGTTTCTTTTTTGGTTTAATGTTCTAGATGTCTATTCAGACATATTTTTTTCTTTCTGTATACTATATTTACTTATACACCCACTAAAGTAAAACAACAAAAATATTATTTTTTTAAATAAGATCTGAGAAAAGAGAGTGTAAGTATTACTTATTTATTTTTGTATATCTCAGTATATAAAAAACCCAGCATTATTGCAAGTATTACAAAAAACATATAAAATATAAAAAAGAACATGGTGAATTAGAGTATTCTACGATCATATTGCTTTCATTAAAACCCATCCTTTTAATTTTATTTTTTTGTTTTTTTTTTTTTTTTTTTTTTTGTTTAATGTTTTTAGATGTCCATTCAAAACATATTTTTTTTCTTTCTATATACTATTTTTTACTTACGAAAGTAAATAATAATAATAATAATAAAAATAAAAGATAAGAGTTCTAAGATAAAAATTACATCCATAAATGCATCCAAATTAATCAAAACAGCCACTGAAATTTTCCCAAAAAGCATTAGGCGCCAACATCACATGTTTTGCATCTGCAGCAGAGAGAAAAAAAAAATTGTAAAAAAAAAAAGTCTTAATCCGGTACGTCTGCTCGAAGTTTGTTTTTATTGCGGAGTTGCCGAGCAACAAGCAGCATTTTGTGGTAGTTGCATTAGAAGCAACTAAATACTCTCCCGAGTTATCATGTTTAAAGGAGAAGCTATACTTTTATTTCAAAGGGCAATGAAACAAAAAATATTTGTATAGGAAATTAATTCGTAGAATGATCATTATCGTCTTGTATAAATGTATGATATAAATTGGCATTTCTTTAATCGTCATTAACCAGCATCAATTCATATTTTTTTCTAATGTGAGAGTAAAAGAATACTTGTAATTAGGATTTATCAATGAAAATCGATAGTTTATTAAAGGGCATCTCATGGTATGCATGAAAGGAATATCTTTTTTCTTCTTCAGTATCTTATATGCCCTCATTAGTGCTAAATGCAAGAAAAAAATATGAATATAAGTAAAAAAAAATTCTCAATATATAGGTTGCAACTTTTTCCCACGTTAAGAGTCGTAGCATTCCGTCCCCAGGAGAGAGAATAGATATTTTTTAACAAATACATAATAACAAACTATCTCTCACATTTAACAACAAATAAACAGTGTTGTGGCTAGTTATACTACATGCAGTTAGTGTTTTTTACTAATGAGAACAACCTGTTACTCAAATCTGATAGCAGATATTCAGTGTCATGGATAATGAGACAGATGGAGGATGGATAGATGGAATATGGACTACACCATGAGTTGTTACATCGTGATGGGGATAGAGCATGGGCTGAGAAAGTGTCTACTCCAAGGAGAGGTGAGGGAAGCTGATCTCCTCCCAACCTTAACGGAGTTCCTTAAAGGGAGGTTTTTGGAGAAAAAGTAGAGAGTCCTGCGACGAATCGATAAAGAGTGTTGTTTTTCTTTTAATTTGATGTGACAGAACAGGACGTAGTTTTGCCTGTTTACAAAGCGAAGCCCTTGTGGTTTTGTGTATCACGCCGTTGGATAATTAAGGTCACCGCAGACTTGGTGAAATTGATTTGACGTAGACTCGTGAATTCTGAAAATCTCCGACCTTTACGTGAACTGCACTTGTGAATCAAATTATCTTTAATTTGTATTTTTAACGTAAATAGAATTCAGTATGTATGTTTAATGCTTTTAAATATAAATTAAAATGCTCCCTTGAAACTTAAAGGGGCCCTCTTCTTGAAGCCATTATAGATCTATTATGACCGAGACGTTACAAGGCGAGCATAATAAACACAATTGTACACTTTTGGGGGAAAAAAGCTCCCATAAAAATAATTTGATCCTCTGAAAATTTCGTACAAAGATTCTATTATATAAAGTATACAAATGATTAAATTTTACCACCAATGATTGCTCATCGGTGACAAAGTTCGCTTCAATTGCGTAATTATCATCGTATAAAATAGATAACAAGTGCGGAAGTTTATCTTTTCTTATTGTCAGCGTTGAAGTTTTCTGGATACATAATAATGTCGTTACTCATTATCGAGATATGTGAAACTGGCTGATCACCCATACCAATAGATCCACCCCAGCATCTATACTGTGTAAAGATATTAGCAGCAATGGTTGTTGAAATATATTTATCAGCAGAATAAAGACTTTTTATGGTCAAGGTGGACGAATGCAAGGCAAGACAGATGTGATAAATCCAAACTGTCCAATGGAATCGTAATTCGACATCCAACGTCTACCCCACCTCCCATATCATCCGTGGTACCTTCCACCATTTCACTGCCTCTGTCTAAGATGCGGTTGCACTCACAGGGACTACTCTTAAGATATCAAGTCATACTTTAACAGCTCAACTATGCACTCAAGAGCCAAAACATTATGACCACCCCTACATTTTACAATGAACTCGCCTGGATGACGTGGAAGGCACGTGATCAGGTGGAAGTGGTATTTAACTGCTGCTGGATATATATATATTATGCTGCTGGATATATATATGTATATGGCCAACTCGTTATTGACAGGTGGTCATAATGTTTTGGCTCTTGAGTGTATATTGAAGATATCATGAAGTATTATGCGTTACCATTCGTGCTAAATCATCTTGCAGGTGATTTTCCAACAAGATACCAAGCCCCATACGGTTAATTAAACTACCTTCGTGCTATTGATACTTTTTGGCCAACAAGGTCACCAGATCTTCCGCCAATTAACCATGTATATCACCAGAATCGGACACCTTGAAATGTCACAGATTTAGAGCACTAACTGAGGAATATCTGACAAAATATACTGCATGATAAGATTAGAATCTTTATCAGTCCTTACATAGATGTATACAAGCCTGCATTAACGAGGGTTACTGATTTGCGTATTCATTATGCGATTGCTAGCTATTAATGGGTTTTACAGCGTTGATTTTTTAAATCATTCCGTTGCCTGGGCATGATATTTTACGTATATTTAATTTTAATAAAAACTTTTACTTAATTCAATACGAATATTCACAAATAAAGAACTTAAAATACCCACATTAGTGATTCACTGTTAGCTGCTTAGTTATGCATGCATGTCTACTCAACTGTATTCGCTACTTAATAATGCCTGTTTGTCTATATTTGTGAAACATAGTGTATAATGAATTGTTTAGTATATGACGAAGCTCAAAACTTTAAATAAAAATATTTTTCATAATATGCCGAAAAAATTCCAACCAAACTACTTTTTATTAGAAGAGACCAAACAATTAATTATCTTTGTAGCCATGCTTCCTCCTACACATTGCAAAAGCGCCCCTGTGGCGTTCAGGTGAAAGAGTCAGTAGGCCTCGAGACTCTCACCCGAGAGGAAGTACAGTGCAACCAGTGCTGCTGAGAAACGTTTAATTTGTAATCTCCCATCCTGAGAGTAAATATATTCAACGCATCCCTGCATAATAGTTGGCCTACCGACTCTCACCCGGAGAGAAAGTATATTGTGCGTATCCAGCGCGTACCTGAGTATCTTTATTTTCGGCTTATTCGTGGAATCTTCCACAAATCCATAATTAAATGTCTTTAAATGTGATAAATATTGTCTGTAGTTAATTGTACGTGTGGTGTTTGTGCTTGTGTAGTTAAAGCTGTGTGTTATCAAACCTGTGTCTCAAGTCTCGACCCAATCACACCTAGTTACTATCCACAACACGACATCCTCTATTTCAGATACATCAAAGATTCCATTGAATTTTCGATAGATCAAAATATTTTTCTCCCTCACATTATATCGCCTATAATGTCTTGCTTCTAGTGGAGTACATTTCTGAAAAAAAAAAAAAAAATTAGTGAAATATTACTTTTTTTCTAATGCAGCTGGCAAATACTTAGACCGTGATCTTTAAATTCCATAAGCAAGGGCTGCAACGACGTTAATCACTTTGCACTACCCATGGGGCGAGTGTAGCTAAGATAAGCTGTGGACGCGGAGTAACAATGCCCCCGCAACGCTCTACGAAATTATTAGACCAGGATCTACGGTTTAAAGTGGATTCCGAACCACTACAAAATCCATCGCACTGAGCGCTAGCCACTCGGCCATCGGGGCCCTATAACTAAACTGTAAAAATAATAAAAATAGTTACGATAATCTAATGTTATATAAAATTTACTAATAATAAGCAATGTATTATCCTTTTATGAATTTCATTAAAAAAATCTCCACATAAAAACAAAGTATAATTTAACGCTATTTTGCTCTGCATATGAAATTAATACTTTTTAGTTCTTAAAAATAATAAAATAACATTTTTTAATAATACAAAAATCAGTTGATACATAATTTTTTTTTTTTTTCTATCACAAAAATATGCATTATAAATTAAATTATGAAAAAATTGATTGAATTCGAACATTAAAAATTCTTGTATGCCTTGTCAGAATAAGTTTTTTTTTATATATATAAATCCTTAAAATATTCACTCAACAGAATTTTAACTTGTTTTCAAAATAATAAATAATAAATTTTTAAATAATTTTTTTTTTTATTCTCCAAACACTAGTTCATTTTTTTCACAGCAATAACAATTTTAAATGTTTTAATATAAGCTCAAAGGAAAAAAAAATCATTTAATTTAAAGAGCTTTTTAATCATGTTTAAATACTTAAAAGCAATTTAAATTTCTTTTTTCAATAAGCGACTTACAATAAAATATTTGTTACTTTAATTCAATGATGAAAAAGTATGATGTGTCGTTTTTACGAATATTAAATTATTTCTGAAAAGACATATATTTTATTTATTTTTATTTATAAGTTTCTCTTAAGGTTGAAGTATTATCGACAGAATTAAATAAATAAATAGACTCTAAATCATAATTAAATTATTAGGAATAGAAATATCTTTAATAAAAACATCATATGTTAGAGGCATAGCAATAACTTGAAAGAAATACTTAATTAAATGCTATGCATATTTGATTAGATTTCCCGTAACACAGTTAATTTATTTCATTTATTAAAAAAAAAAACAATTTTTTTCTTGATGCCATTATGACTAACAAATTTTTTATATTTAAATAAAAAGAAAATAAATACAAGTAAAAACAGAATACATTATAGAATCTATTATGCTTTAAAATTGGTTTTTAATAATATTTTACGCATTAATTAATTAAAAGAATTAGATGAATTATTAATGAATTAAAAGAATTCTAATAACACGATAATTCTCTTGGGACAGATCGATATTAGTATAATATTCGAATAAAAATAAATTTTAATCATAATTAGTGACGGAATCAGAATTCTTTGTAAAATAATTTTTCAAATACAGTTGATTTTTTTAAACTAAACTTTTTCATGTATAATTTTTGTATTACACAAACTTTTCTGTTTCATTTCTTATCTGCCATTATTATTTTCCTCATTTTTTGTGATAACGATATTTTGCGATATTATTCTTAGATTTAAGATAATATTTTTTTATCAGTTATATTTAGAAATTCACAATAGAAACTGTAATTGAATTTATTACATTTATTTCATCAAAATGTTTCTTAACTTTTAAAATTATTTTTATATGTTTATCAATTAAATCTTTCTTTTTAATAATTATATTTATTCAAATTTCTTTTAAATGTTAATTTCTATTAAGTTAAAGCTTCATTAAAAAAGAATAATTTATATTTAAATATATTTGATATACTTGCATTTCTTATCAATTATATTTAGAAATTCACAATGGAAATAGTAACTGAATTTAATACATTTATTTCATTAAAATTTTCCTTGCCTTTTAATTATTTTTGTATGTTCATCAAATAAATCTTTCTTTTTAATAATTTTATTTATTCGACTAATTTCTTTTTAAATGTTAATTTCTATTAAATTAAATCTTCATTAAAAACCGAATAATTTCTTATTAAATAGAAATATTTAATATACTTACATGTAATTAAAACGAACTTTAAATGCTTACAAAAAAAAATTGTGACAAAATTGTGATTTTTTTATTCTAAATTCTTATTATTATTCTATATTGTATTATTATTTTATTATTTTAATTATTTTTTATTCTAAATTTTTTAAATGTTTATTCTTTAATTTTCTTATTAAACAGAAATATTTGATATACTTACATATAATTAAAATGAACTTTAAATGTTTAGAAAAAAATTGTGACTTTTTTTATTCTAAATCCTTATTATTATTCTATATTATTGTTATTTAATTATTATTATTTTAATTATTTTTTATTCTTTAATTTCTTATTAAACAGAAATATTTGATATACTTATTTTTTACATATAATTAAAATGAACTTTAAATGTTTACAAAAAAATTGTGACTTTTTATTCTAAATCCTTATTATTATTTAATTATTATTATTTTTTAATTATTTTTTATTCTTTAATTTCTTATTAAACAGAAATATTTGATATACTTACATATAATTAAAATGAACTTTAAATGATTTTACAAAAAAAATATATATATAATTTTTTTTTTTGTTCTAATTTATGCCTAAAAATATATTCTATTTATAAAGAACGCCATTAACTTATAATTTATTTCATTATCGTTTGTTTTGAATTCAGTATTTTATTATCATCTGCTCGTATTAAATTTTGCACTTTTAATTTTAATTGCTTCAACTAAAATTATAAATTGAGTAGAATTACTAAAGATATTCTACTCATCATTATCTCGTAATTATTTCATCATCTGTACTTTAAAAAGGTCATTAAACATGCCATCTAGCGTTCGGTGTCATATTCCATTGCCTTGCTTATCGTTTTCCTTTGAATGCTGTTGCTATTACCAGACAACAGATGTTATGTGTCTGGTATCTTTAACTTTTCCTTTCTGTGCTAGTTTTCATGCTGGTGTTTTTAAAATTAAGTTTTTAATTTAGAGATATAAAACGAAAGATTTGTGAGTCCATATGTATTTGGATATTTTTTTTAACTTTTTATAAATTAAAAACATATGTTAAGAATTATTATTATTTTAATTTGATATATTGGCTGGAATGCATTTATATGTGAACCACATGGTCGTATGTACTCAATGTAAATGTGAGTTTCCATCGAATACTTAAATCTCACGTTACAGAACGCCAGCCAATAGGAAGATTGATCGCCTTTTATATATATATTTCATTTCTTTTTCATATAATAAAAATAAATAATACATTAATATAAATATTTGATTATTGATATTAAATTAATTTAACGAGTGTTTTCATATTTGCTTCAACTTTGTAGTAGCCAAGTACAAAAGTGATTAATTAACGAAAGATTTGTGAGTTCATATACATTTGGGTATTTTTTTTAACTTTATAAATAAAAAAAACATACGTTAAGAAATTATTATTATTTTAATTTGATATAATGGGATGGGATGCATTAGTTTATAAAGCTTATTGTCGTATACACTCAATACAAAGATTGGTTTCCCATCGTATACTAAAATCTCACGTCGTAGAAAGTCAGCCAATAGAAAGATTGATCGCCTTTTCACTTTGTAATTAAAAACGACAATGATATTTACGATATGAGATTTTAATAGCCAATGGAAATTTACCCTAATTTGGCGCATCGAATACATAAATCTAATCGAATTTGGCGCATCGAATACACATACACGAATAAAAATCAAAAATTACATATACATTTTATTACTTTTTCATATAATAAAAATAAATAATACATTAATATAAATATTTGATTATTGATATTAAATTAGTGTTTTCATATTTGTTTCAATTTTGTAGTAATTAAGCACAAAAGTGGTTAGTTAAAATGATTTTTATTTATCGTCATTTTAACATTCGTGCCTAAAAATTGTTCAAAAATGTGTTGATTCTAACGGGCTTGTGTATTTCAATGTATTATTTGGAAACAGACACGTCTTTATTGGGTTTTTTTTAAAAGTCGAACATGTTTTTAGTGATCGCAATATCGAAATGAAAATAATTAGGTAGGTAAAAGATCCTGAATTCAAGCTATAATCTTCTAGTCTGCACAAACAATAGAAAACATAGAATAAAATATTTTCTAACATTTATTATTTTCTTTAAAAAAAAAAAAGAATAAAAATTGGGTTAATGTTTCCTGTTTTAATATGCCATTAACATCTGAAAATCTTTCAAAAAATTACTAAGAAAAATGTATATATGGGCCACTGCCTGTGCATCTCTAATATAGGGTTATTCCGTTTAAAACACTAATATATTATTTATTTAACCTTTTAAACAAATCGCGCTAAAATTCGCAGTAAGCTTAGAATTATGATTTATTTTGTTAAAACAAAAATTTTAAGAATATCGCCCATTTCTCAGAACACAGTTGAATATTTCGTCACATATTCTGCAATGTTTTGTGTGTATAACTTACTTCCTGCTTGATTATTTGGTACGATTCATCTAATGTTTTCTGGACGATTTTTGAAAGTTTTTCCTTTAATCAGCCACATAATCAAAAAAATAGGATGTCCTTTATAAAGCACGTAATTTGTTTGTATGTGTGTTGTGTAACTTAAAAACTATATCACTTATAAGTTTAATTTTTTTTCCTAAATTTATTATTATTTTTTTTATCTAGTCCATAAACAAAAATTACGAAAATTTGGTCTTAGTTCTTTAAGATTTTAGTCATAGATTTTTATATCTAATTAGTTCTTTTTTTTCTTAACAAAATAAAAATTGTAATGCGTTACTAATTAGATCTAAATAGCATTAATTTTTGCTATATTTTTTTTTAAAAAATTTTTAATTTAATTTTAATATTGTGGTTAATAATTTAATCCATCAAAAGTTACCGAAGTTTACTAAATTTAAATCGGGTTACATCAGTTAGTCTGTTATATTTTTATTTAGAAATTAAATAATTAGATTTTGAGATTTTTAATAATTTTTCAATAAATAAAAATTAATTTTTATAATATTTTTTCGATAAAAACAAAATTAATTAAAAAATAACTTATTTTGATTCTCAAATGCAATTATTTATTTGTTTCTTTTTTTTAAATATTACTCTCATATAGACATGAATTATTTTTAAGATACAGATTTATTTTTATCATCGAAATTTATTTCTGATATTGAACTGAATGTTTGTAGTCATGAATTTCCTAAATTGGGGATGTGAAATGATAAATTACGGTGAAATTTTTCCTTTATTTTTAGAATTTTAAATAAAACAGTTATTTAATTTCTTTAAAAAAATTTCAAAGCGAAGTCAAGTCTTTATTGAAGTTAGACAAAAAATAATAGGATCTTTTTTATTTTAAATAATAGGATATTTATTTAAAATAAAAAGATTTTAAATAATAATAGGATAATTATTTAAAATAAAAAAGAGCCTGATTAAAATTAATTTATATGCAGAATGTTCCAAAAAATGATTATCTTAAAATTATATTGAAATTTAGAAAAATTATATTGAATACATAAAAAAATTACATTTAATCTATATATTTCCCATATTTATTAAAATTATACGTTATAAAAACATTTAGTGAAAATAAATAAAATGCATAGATTATTTCTTGTAATTTTTTGGAAACGTAAAATTACAGAATAGGGGACGTTGGGATTTGGCATCAAAAATCATTTTTTAAAGTACTCCAACTAACGGAATACGTAAGAACAACAATACTACGAATACGGAATCCAACTAAAGTACTCCAACTAGCGATTGGAATTTAGGTGAATTGCAAACAGTACAAGAACCATAGGTTACCACTTTTGGCAACTTATCGCCCAGCTGGAAAAAAAAAAAAATCAAATTGCCAAATCCCAATGGACCCTATTTTGCGATTTGGCCTTTTGAAATTCTGTCTTAAGTTCACTGAAAAGCTTACAGTCTCTTTTTTTATGATTATTTTAATTATTAACATTATAATTGAAGTCTGATGGCCAAGTGGCTGGCGCTCGGTACCACAAGTTTCGTATTCAAATCCCAGCGGTGCCATGGGTGTTTTTAGTGCTTCGGAATCCACTTAAAAGCCGTAAGTCCGGTCTCAATAAGACCGTAGAGCGTCACAGAGCCCAATCAGACTTCTTCTCACCTACATCATTCCCAAACTGCAACTCAGCTCCAGGCACAGTGATGTGATGTAATGTGGTGTAGTAGTAGTAGTTATGTTATTATTAATTTTTATAGTAGTCCATTAAATATAAAAGTTTTCAAAAATGTGAAATTGAGTTTTTCTATTGAAATAGATTGTTTTAAAATAAGAAAAATAATTGAAAATAATCATTTGATTATGAAAAATTGTTAAAAAAAAAGGAAATGTGTTCTTTATGAAAGTTTTAATTTACAATTGAAATAGTTAATTGCATTAAGATAGTAATTATTTAAATAAGAAAAATTAAAAAGCGATTAAGGAAAAATTAAAATTAAATTAAATTATTAAAAATTAAATTAAACTGAATTATTAAAATATTAAATTAAATTAAATTATTAAAATATTAAATTAAATAAATTATTAAAATTCAATTAAATTTGATTAAAATTCAATTAAAAGCAATTAAAGAAAACTGAATTTTTTTAAAGCATAAAAAAAACTGTACAAAGCTAAATTGATCTTTCAACTTTACTTTAAGATAACATTATGAAAATTGTTTATTTGGTAATAAAAAATAACCATTTAAAAATTTAATTAATTTCATAATATTAAATATTAAAAAAATAAGAGATTTATTACTGATTTAAATCAATTATTTGAATTGAAAATAAACTATTTAATTGTAACTGCGAATTTAATAATTCAAATTAGAGTTTATTAATTAATTCCTAAAATTATTTTTTTTTATCGGTGCCATAGTTTTATTGCTTAATCTATTACACTTCTTTTTTTTTTTTATCAATAGATGTTTTCAAATTAATGTTTAAATAAAACAGATTTTCACGAAAAACATTTCTTATTCTTTGCAACACAATGTATGTTGTTTATATTACACGATATCGCACGTTATCAAGTAAACAAAGAAATTAAGAGTTACAACTAGTTGCATTAATCTTCGTTGTACAAGCGATAAGATAAAAAAAAAGAAAATAAAAGATAAGTTTTGAAAAGCATGATCAAAAAGTACTTTTAAAGCTGAAAACATTATTTCGTAAATTGTAATATGAAAATAAACATACTTTAAAGTAAAATAACTGTAAAAAGTTCGATTTTTAAAAATATTTTTTGATACAATGGCTCCCGGAAGTGAATGGACATTTTGGAATTTTTAGGAAAAAAAACATAACAACTTATGGTTAATAAATCGAATTCTTCAAAAGAAATTAGTGTATTTTTCCAATCATAAACCAAATTGCACAAATTATTTTATTTAAATAGTAAAATTTAGTTTTTAAATCTTAATTAATGAAATCATTAATAAATATTAAATTTAAATAAATATTTAAATACTAAATTTCATTAATAAAATTATTTTATTTAATTAATAAAATTTAATAAAGTAACGCGAGCCACAAAACGTTAATAAATGAGAAATGAGAAAAACGTTAATGAGAAAAGCGAAACACATTAGAAAAACGTTGATAGCCACATTACCAAATGAGAAAAATGTTGATAGCCACATTAATCGTAATATTTATCATAATAAATCAAATACATTAAATCATAATATTTTTGTAAATTTTAGAATATCTTTTAGTTTTCACAATAAGTTTTAAACATTTTAGTAATGAATTTACTACAATATCATTTTTCCACCAGATTTCATTCCTAGGAAAGAGGAATCTATATTCTTTGACAAGTACATAAAAACAATCTGTCATTCAAATCTGATAGCAGATATTCAGTGTCATGCATAATGAGACCTCATGAAATTTGCTGTTTGTTTGACTTTCACAGGTCGAAATAAATACAGATGAAACATGGACGTTATTGCATAGTGATTAGTGACAGACCATCAGCTGAGATAGTGTCGACTCCAATGAGAAGTGAGGGAAGATGACTCCCTCACCTCTTGGTGGATTTTGAAAGGGCGGTTTTTGGGGAAAGAAAGTTCTACTACAAGTCGACCAGAAGTGTTGTTTTTCTTTTTTTTTCTCTGAAGGGACTGAATAGGCCGGAGTTTCAGCCTGTTTTCAAAGTGAGCCCCTTGTGGTTTCGTGCATCACGCCGTGTGATAATTAAGGTTTGCCGTAGACCACGTGTTTTATATTCATCGTAGACTCGAAAACTTTGAAAATTTCAGTCCTTGGAGTGAACTGCATGTGTATCTAATTTGCATCTTTAATTTTCATTTCATTCTAAATAGAGTTCTGTATATATAAATAATGCTTGTAAATAAGTGTTCCCATGAACCTGAAAGTGGCCCTTTCTTGAAGCCGTTATAGGTTCTAATATAGGCCAAGACACTATAACTTACACTAACTACTTTATTTTCAATTTCTGTGGCATCAATGTTGTTCTATTCTATTGTTGCATCACCTTTTACAGTTCGTGTTTCATTTTAATGTCTCGGTTTTTTTTTTTTTTTTTTTTAATTCAAACATCTGATTCTCTGCGAATATGTTTTATGGAATTAAAATCCAGTAATTGAGATGATGTTTGGATAACGTTTAGGATAGTCGATGATGATTATTGAGCGATCATTATCTTCTTATGATATTATTGTATTTAATGATCATTATCTTCAAATTTCTTTCCAATATAAAAATCTCGAACTACTACTTTAAACTATTTTAAAATGATTAAATTTTATTTTTATTACTTACATTATATCTCTTTTAGAATAAATCCACTGCTTGTGCAAAATGTGTATCCTACAATGGATCCCTGCTCATGTGGATTTGGAATTAAATGAAAGTGCAGATTCTTTAATGAAAATTCCAGCCATTCCTACTTCCCTTGCATGTGCAAATACCTCGCCAAAATCTAAACTTATGATTCCTTCTAAGATCAAAACTAAATACCAAATTACAGGGCTAAATATCAACAGAAAAACAGCTATTGCTCTCACAAGATGAAGGAGGAAGCACCACAAAAATAGGAAAATTTCTGCTGATGGCGTTAAGAAAATACCAAAATTTGGCAACTGTCATGATGTCGAGCTGATTCCTCTTCATGTCTTTGATTGTCCAGCTGTTGCAGCCGCCATGTATTGTCTGGACCCCTCGGAAGAGGATTTATACTCCGAGCTGGCAATCAGCATTGTAACGGACTCTTAATTGTACCGATAGCTTTAGTTTTTTTCGATCTCCTGCTTTAATTGTTCTCAAGCAGGAGGTGTTTTTCTTAACTTTTAATTCCTTTATTTATCTTATTCATTTTTATTCATTAAATTTAAGCAACTCATTTTTGTGCTAATGTTTTAACTATTTTAAGATGTGGAGCTTTTGTAGTTCTCAAAACCACCAAGGAACTCCGTAACCGGTACGCCCGTTGCCCATATTATTCGGATGTGCCATGATATTTGATTCCCTTGTACTCTTCAGGGGATACAACAACAACAAAAAATACTTAAATATGGTGTAATAAATACCTTCAATGCATACTAATCCAGATGCTGACATGACACCCCCACATAAGGCTCCCAATACTTCAATTCTTTTCTATTCCAATCAAGTTCTTTGAGTTAAACTACAATTTTTTCCCTCTTTGTGTCTCCTCCGATCTCTTTTTTTCTCTAATTCCATTGTACTATTATTAGAACTGTCATTTGAATGTTGTTCAAAAAATGCACAAAAATGTTGAATTTTCTCTCATTCACGAATGGGACATCACCCTACATTATTGGAGTTATTTATTATGGATTTCGCGAACAGATTTCTGAACTTGTTCATCAAAAGTTTTTATTCTCAATGGAACAAACACCATTCGGAACGGTTGCAGCTGAATGGATTACTCGTCGAATTGAACGGATTACTGAACCAGCTGAACAGATTACTATTCGAACAGTTGCTGATAAAATAAAAATCTTCATTAAAATCTGTAGAAACAGTTCTTTCATGTGAATAAAAAAAGTTGAACTTGTTCTCATTCACGAATGGGTCATCACCCAACATTATTGGACTTATTTACTGTGGATTTCATGAACAAATTTTTGAACTTGTTCTTGATTCATCAAAAGTTGTTTTTCTTAATGGAACACCAACTCGGATTGGTGATTCATTCAAATTGAACGGATTACTGAACCAGCTGAACAGATTACTAGTCGATAAACAAAATATAAATAATTACAGTGATAAATCAGTTGCAGAATAAATAAAATTCTTCATTAAAATCTGTAGTAACAGTATTTAACTCTGTAGAGTACTTAATTTAAGAATTATTCAAAACTTTTCTTAAACTGTTGTTTATGCCAAATTATTTTCGATAAATGGTCACTTCTCTCGTATTTAATTCGAATTTTTTTCTTTGAGTGGATTTATGATAAGAAAAACCAACAAAGGCGTTAATTTTAGCAATTTAGAAATATTTTTAAAAAATGTTAATTTGTAATAAGAAAAAAATTACATGTTTTAAAATGTCAGTCATTGTTATTTTCCAAAATAAGTTAAGTAAATAAGTAAAAAAATATTAAAAACAATATCATTAGAAAATTAAATAAGAATAAAACCAAACGTTATTTAAAACTGCAATAATTTATTAAAAAAAAAAAAAAAAAAAAATCAATTTTCGTTCTTTAATTTAAAAATATTTTGATATCAATTGACTTCTGTAACAAGCTTTTTTTTTTTTTTTTTTTTTTTTTTTTTTTTTTTTTTAACTTTATTTCATTGTCAAAAATCATTAAAATGATATTCTAACAAATTATATGTTACGTCTTATTCAGATTGGAATAGTGATTATATACGAAAATTCTTACGCAATTTTTTAAAAAATTTAACTGTTTCAAACGCATTTTGTCTAGAATCCCTTATGGGTTTTGTTAAAATATACATTTGCTTAAAAATTTGCTTATTCTTCTTTTACAAATGCAAAAATAAAGCTGTTTTTTTATTTGGCATAATAAACTATCCTTAAAGTATATTAAAAATCATATAATCTTGAAAATATCATTCTCTAGAGAGTACAGAAATTCTTGAAAAATATTTATCTTTAGAATAACAAATAGTCATAAAAGAAAAATAATTCTTAAACTTATAAATTCAGTCAAAATTCTTTCTAAAATTTATATATAGATGATATAGCAATTCTGTACTTTTATAAATAAATGTATTAAATGAAGTTTTATTTTCAATATAACGTATTCTATATAATTTCAATATGACGTGTTCTAATCATTTTTAAAAAAAATATTAAAATAGTATTTTTAAATAATGTTTTTTATCATCTTTATTCTTTGTTATTTTCATTTTCAAAAATAATTAATAGATTTTATCTTTAAATTCGTCTTTAATTTATTTGTTTTAAAAATCAATGAAAAAAATTTTTTATAATTTTTTACAATAATTAATATACCATAGTTTGAATTAAATTGGGAGTTATAAATTCAGCAAAATCGAAGAATAGAAGCCGTTGGAATTTGGCGTCTAAACTCTTTTCGCCCAAGTGCTTCAAGAAAACGCTTTAGATTGCAAGTGAAGTGAATTGCAAACAGTACAAGAAATCTGGGTATCACATTTGGCGATTTATAGGTCAGTTGGCGTCACAAGAAAGTCGCCAATCCCAACGGCTCCTATTTTGCGATTTGGCCATAAATTAGTGATGAAAGATTTATTATTGAATAAAAAGTATTTATATGAAAAATAAAATAAAAGTATTTTTCATTAAATAAAAACAGATATGCATATTTGCTATATTATTACGCATATTGCACGAAAATAATTATATAATTTATAAGTAAGACAAATAAAAATTAAAAAACTAAACTTCTTTTTAAATGAATTTAAATTTGAAAAACTCGACTTACCAATAATCCTTCAAGTTTTATTTGAATTGACTAAATTCACAGAAATAAAATAAAATGTTCTTACTCTAATAACTAAAATTAAACATGATGGTTTTTTAAAATTGGTGCTTATGTTTTTCTTCCTTAAATAGTTGAGCAACCCTAAATTTAAAAAAATAAAAATAATTAAAAAGTATAATCGTTCTTACTTAGAATGAAATGCCAAAAGATTTAAAAATAAAGTTGAATGAAAAATTTATAACTGCAATATGTTGCCACGTGCGTTTTAAATTTAAACCGATGTTTTGCTTTTTTTAAGAAATGGCATCATTAATTATGTTATTCCATGAAAAAGTACAGTTATTTTTTCTTCTTTATATTTGGTAAGTAGTGTTTCAACTGTTTTTCGTAACTTACTAAAGTTATTATGATATGAAATTAATATAAAAACATGTTTTATTCATATATTTCAATATATTTTTTAATTACTGATTCATTTATGTGCAATTAAAATTTTGAATTTTAACATTTTTAGATCAACGTGTTCTGAAATCAAGTGATCGTAATTACGTTATCATAAGCATGTTTAACTTAACTGCTGATTTTTAAAATGATCATATGATAGACAAAAAAAAAAATAATTAAATTAAATTAAAAACCAAAAATATTATAATGCATTTAAAATTTATCAATTAAAATTTTAAAATGTTATTCTAGGATTGATCTTTTTTTTTAATATTATGATTTTTATTACCATTATAGATAGAATTATATCTAATTTTCATATTGTGAAATTAAATATCTGGTTTCGTAAAATTTCCCAACAAAAAGGAAGTTAAAATTAAAGACACCGTCATTTCTGTCACAATTTTTATAACTCAGGAATAGATGACTCAGTTTTTAAGTGTGTAATCTTTTTTAGCTAGGACCAAAATATGTTGAAAATGCATTTTAAGTGTCGTGGTTTTTTTTTTATGAAAGTTTTCTTTTCTATTCAGTACAATGACACACAAAAGGGAAAAAATGTATTGAGAATCTTTTATTTTTATTTTTTGTACATTACATAAAAAATGTAGATTATATATAAATTAGATTATTATTATATAAATAATTAAATAAATACAAAATATTATATAAATATATATTATTATATTAAGTTCATAAATACAGATTATTTACTAATTCTAAATCTATTATAATTTACAAAAAAATTTACGAATGAATATATAAATTAATTACTAATTGAATAAATTAAAATAAAAATTTATAAGTTTACAAATTAATTAAAATAATATGAGTTTTTTTTTAAATGCTCCCACAAAAAAGAAAGCAACCTGATGACCATTTAGCTAGCGCCCGGTCTTTGAGTTCAGAGTTCTCTTCAGAGTCTCAGAGTTCAGGTTCGGATTCCGGTGGTGGCATGGATGTTTGTTAATGATTCGGAACCCACGTTAAATTGTATAGCCTGGTCTAATTAGCCTAAAGTGTGCACAAACTGCAAACTTGCAAACCAAACCCTCAAAAAAGAAAACTTTAGAAAAAAAGGAATAAATTTTTTTTTATATGAAATTTTTTAAAAAAGAATATAAATTATTTTTAAATACAACTTAGAATTATAAAAATTAATATACACGTGTGTTATATTAATTTGATGATGATGTGTTATGTGAATGTTAAATTTTAATCACTTTTCACCTACATTAAAATCAAAAATTTCTTTCTTAACTAAATATAAATCATATGTGAGATATTGTTTTTAATCACTTGTTGATTTGGCTAAAATCTAGGATCCTGTACCCTTTGTGCCAAACACATCGCCAAGTTGCCAAGTCGATAAGTAAGCATTGAAATGAATGGGCCAGGTAGTTTGGTAGTTAAAATTATATTACGCCAAAATCCTTTACTGGGTTGCCAAATCGCCAAGTAAACAGACAAAATGGCTGTCGAAGTTCGGTGTCATTGTAAAATGCTATTTCGCCAAAATTTAAAGCCAAACAGTGCTTTTACGCCAACATTAGCAGCCAAATAGCTATTACGTCAAAGTTTGTTCCTGAAAAGGCTTTGAAGCCAAAGTTTATCGCTTTAACGCCAACTATTAAAAACTATCCTGCCAAAAGTTTAATCCTCAAAATACAAACATTTAATGCTTTATCGCCAACATTTCTCGCTTTATAGCCAAAATTTTTCACTAAGCGAATCTTGTTTTTTGGGGTGCTTTTACGCCAAAAGTTAATCCTTTATCGCCAATATTTATCGCTTTATTGCCAAATTTTTTCATTAAGTGAATCTTGTTTTTCGAGGTGCTTTTACGCCAAAAGTTAATGCTTAATCGCCAAATTTTTATCACTAAAATCTTTTATCTCTGAAATACTTTTGCGCCAAATGATACCGCTTTTACTCGAAATTTAGCGCTATTATGTCAAAAATTATATCTAAAATGCCTTTTTGCCAATTTATATCGCTTTATCGCCAAATTTTACCACTACTATGTCAACTTTTTAATGTTTTCTTTTTGCGCCACATATTGCCGCTTTAACGCCAAAATATATCATTATTTTGTCAACATTTTATTCTAAATTGCTTTCACACCAAATTAAATAGCTTTACCGCCAAATTATTATGTGGAATTTTATTTTGCTAAGCCACAAAAATGTATCATTTGAACAAAGATAATAATCGCTGTTAATTGATAAAATTTCGCCAAAGTTATTCGCTAATTTGTCCATTTCTTTTTTTTTTTGTAATGTCAAAAAATAAGTCATGTTCTTTACGAAGCCGAATTCGAATGATAAATTAATATTAACAAAAGATAAAAAAGAAGAAAAAACTAGAGAATAACTTACTTTTTATTGTGGTATGTCCTTCCTCTGTGGTGGAAACAAACATTTTATTACATCGGTGAAATCATAAAATATTTTTGCGGATGTCACATTTGTGCTAGCGCCGCCACATGCACTCTGCCAGATAATTATCAAATGTTCTGGACACATTATTTTATTAATATTAATTTATTTTAATTATTAAAAATTTAAATTGTAACGTTAACTAACGTTCTAAAAGCTAAAGCTTCAAATATTCCGAGCGAATTCTAATTACGGTTGCCACAAAATCCTAACTAAACGAACATCTTTAAAAAGCAAATTAATTATTTAAGAATAAAATATAAGTTATTAATAAATAAAAGAATCGTTTTTCTTGTGTGTTTCTTACTTTCCTGAGTGGCAACTTCATAAAAATTGTTTGTGTTCTGAATCAGTGACCGACGTACGTTGTAAGAATAAGTTCGGAATAATCAATAATTTATTGGAATACTTATTTACAAGAATATATATTTCTGTTCTTATTTACTGCAAATAAGAATTCTGCAAATAATAATATAATCACAATAACAATAATAGTCGTTATATTGTTTGGAAAATGAAGCTACGAATTCATCTAATTATAGTATTGCAACCCTAAAGAAATTGGCGAAATATTCAGGGTTGCAAGGTTGGCAACTTCCTCAAGGGTACAGTATCCTAGATTTTAACCGTTGATTTAACATTGTTATAGATCTAGAATGAGCAGACTCATTATATATAAATTTTACTTTAAAAATATGAAAAGTAAATTTTCGAAATATTTTCAGATTTTTATGAAAGATTAAAATATAGAAAATTTAATTTAATAAGAAAAGTTAATATTTAAATGTTAACAATTTTATTCAACGTTTGGTAAAATCGCAGATTGGGGGCCAATGAGATTTGGGGGTGAAAATTCTTTTCACTAAAATCCGCCAAGTAACGGGTTGCAATTGTAAGTGAAGTGAATTACAAACAATATAAGAAATCCGGGTTACCAAATTTAAAAATGTATCGCTCAGTTGAGGCCACAAAAATTGCCAAATCCCAAGGGCCCTATTTTTCTATCTGGCCTAATGTTTTTATTTTATTGCAAATTAAAACATTTGTCAATAATAGAAAAGCATTCTTTTGTCAATATAATAACCAGAAGTGTTCCTGCAATGATGCAGGAAATCTAACTATGAATTATTTTTTTGTTTTTAAGCTATTTTGCGGAAACATATTTTGTAGGTAAAATTGCAGAATAGGGGCCGTCGGGATTTGGCGTCAAAAACTATTTTCGCCAAAGTCGGTCAAGCAACGGGTTGTGATCGAAATGAAATGCAAAAAGTAAAAGTATAAAACCTGAGTTACCACATTTGGAGACTTATCGGTCTGTTGGCACAACAAAAAAGTTGCGAAATCCTAAAGGCTCCTTTTTTGCGATTTGACCACTTTGTGTTCCATTTTAAAGTTGCGCTCAGTAAAGTAGATGTAGTTGTTACCAGATAATGCATTAAAATTCATGTTTGGATCAACTTAAAGCCATGAACAAACATTTTTAGGAATTAATATCTACAAGAAATCATTTTAATAATATTCTTGGTTAATACAAAAATCGAATCAAATATTAAGACACTTATAAAATTAATATAATAGCAAATTTTTTTTACTTTTATATCTACCGTTTATTTATTGTTATATAAGAAGAAATTAAACAAAACTATGTTAGATTATTTTTGTGAAATTAATGTGAAATGAAATTGATGCGTTTTGAGGGAGTATTTGCAATAAAGGAGCCTTATGATTGAGTGACTTGCGCTCTGGTGCTCGGTGTCGCCGTTTTCGGGTTCGAATCCAGAGGTAGGTGCCATGGGTGTTTGTAGTGGTTCGGAATGCACATTAAACAGTAGGTCCCTGCCTAATATGACTGCAAAGCGTTGGGCGTAGGGATGGCAACCCTACCCGTAAAAAAGAAAATAAATTTTTCTCGAAATCTGCCGGTAAGCAGACAGCCTTGGAACCTTTTAGAATAAACTTTTTGTAAACACATTTTCTGTTCACTATTAATTAATTCTATATCTTTAAAATAAAAGCAATAAAAACGGCATAAAAATAATTTAGAATAAATAACACTTTGCCATTAAGTGAGTGTGATGCGAATTCGAAACAACCAATTAAACCAGAAATATTCTTAATTGAAATAGGATCTGGCAAGAAATTTCTTCGAATTACAGATAAGACGTACTAATTTATGTGATAGCTCTTTCTTACCTTGAAAAGAATTTTCCAGAACACCCAGAAATGGTAATTTGATAGTGATATACGAAGTTACTACTTCTGTTCTAGAAATTTCTGTTCGGCTGATAAGCAAATTATAATTTAGATATTCGATATCCCCATTCCATGATTTGAAAAACATTTTTATCATAATGAAATTGAAGTTCTCTTGATTTTAATTATAAATATCTTATAAGTATTTGTAAAATCATTGGACGATGTACTTTTATTTTAAATAACCATCTTAAAATTGTATTTATTTAATTTCAAATTTATAATTAATTATTTTAGGTTTTGGAGGTGACTTCTAAAAAAAAAACAATAATAACTTTTGGTGTTTAAAAAAATAATTTAGCAACTTCTTTAAAATTTTTTAAATTCAGTAAAGAAATATTTTACTCCAATAATTTCTGAATAATTTACGACTGAGCAGTGTAAATGTGTAAGAATACTTAATAATAATAAATATGTAATAATAAATAATATTATATTTCTCAAAATTTTGCGGTTTTATGTGTGTGTGTGTCCGCTTATGTACGGCCATAATTTACATCTCAATTTCACCAAAAATAGTCGGGATACTTCCGATACAAAGCTTAAAAACTGTAAAAATATATATATATTTTTTTACAATATTATATAATATTTGTTAAGAAACAACCTATTTAGCTATTAAGCAAATTTGGCGGCTTTTTCGTAGTTGACGAATTTTCCATAGTTGACATTATTCTTTTCGTTGTTATACCGATTATAGACAGGCTGATGAAAAATAATCTATATATATTTATATATTTGTGTATGAGTGAATGTGGGTCTGCCTAAAAATGACCACTATTTATATCCAAATTTCACTGGAATTGGCAAAGATATTTATAACACAAAGCCTAGATCAATTATAGAAAAAAAAATCGAAATTAGATCAATATTCGTTAAAAATTTATCTAATTAGATTTCACGCCAACTTTTTGTGGTTGGCGAAGTTTTCATAGTTGACGTTGTTTTTTATGTTGTTCTACTGTTCATGGACAGGATGCCGTAAAATAAATAAATAAATAAATAAGACATGCTAACCGCTGAATTGTAACCCCTAAAAATGTGTTTAGTAAATAAGAAATTTGCATTGACATAATATCAATAAAAATGTTGCGTTTAATTCTGACCTTTATACTTCCGAAAAGACGCCAATGTTGGAACTCGAAGAACATTGCCAATCATTTTAGGTTACCATAGAAATTCATGAACCATTCAAGGAATTCTACAATGTATGTTTGAAATTTGATAGCCATATGAGTGAGTTTCTGGCTTTCTTAGTATGGAGCAGAGGAAAACTAACTATGCTGAAATCAACTTAATTGAGAAGGGTGGGGGAAAGCACCTAGACCATAAAGGCTTTCCTATTTTCAAGCAAATGCAGAAAAATCGAAATGTAAACAATATAATAAGCAGATAGAGAAACTAAACTAAGTTGGGGAAAAAGGACTGGAATTCGCTAATGAGAAAAGATTGTTATCAAATTCTTGAAACAGAATGTTATAGAAGCACCTATTTTAACTGGCTGTTAAAGAAAAGCATGTCTTCCATCAGGACACCGGAGATAAAGACCGATACGCCTTTCGAATTCAAAAGGCTACAGTTCCTTTTTTACTAAATCTAAAAACAAGGCCAATCACTTAAAAGTAATGGGATACATTAGAGATCGGACTGCTGTAGCTATACTCATTTACATGTGGAAATATCTACAATTGAGAGTGGAAAAAAATTTATATATGTATGCTTGTAAATGACAGAAAAAGGAGTGTTGTTTATTATCAGGTTCTAGCTAATAAATAAATATAACTTATACACGTTATTTATGTAATTTTTTGTTAATGAAAATTATATTAACAAACAAAAGTATTGCGTCTTAAATCCAAACATTTTCGACTATCACGCACACATACACTCATATACACTCCACACACCCATATATATATTGCATTTCTTAATATTTAGGAAATATTAAGTAAACAATCTATTGATTCATTAATCGCATGACATTCATACTAGCAATGAAAAGATCAACTTATCCCTTTGATTGTAAGACGTACCAAATTATCTCTTAGACATATAAAAGTTAAGTTATTTAAAGTTAAAAGTTGGTTATTAATTTAAAAGTCAATTAATTAATACTTAAAGTTTATAATGGTTTGTATTTGAATTTGTATATACTAATATCAAACTAGTATTGTATTACACGTTATTATTGATAAGGTTATTTCAATTTTTTAAGGATTAAAAAATCCGAAAGAATAATTATGGGAAAAAGAAATAAATATTTTCTAAAACCAGGATGCACAGGCATGTGAGGTCCGTAGTGGTTCGCATACACATAAAACCCTCTCAAATTATACATTCTAATTAAATGTATATATATACAAATAAATATTAGAATAGAATAGAAAATCGAATTGAGTATTTGATTGATATTTTATTAACTTAGTAATTGTTTTATTATTTGATTTGTTTTTAGAATAACCAAAATTGACGAGTCGCACAGTTTTTATTTGCCCATTTTTTTTTTTTTTTACATTCCTGCCTAAAATTCTTTATTTACAAATCTGTGTTGATCCAAATAGTCATGCGCATTTCAATGTATTATTTAGTAACAGCCACGCCCACTTTTTGTTTAGCACAATTTTAAAGTGGAACACATTTTTGGCAATGTATATGGTACAGATAAAACACATTACGTAGATAGGAATCCTGTATCTAGACTAACACAATATTGACAAAGAATGCAATAAAATGGAAAATATAGAAAGAAATATTTTTTTTCAGATTTAAATTTTTATTTATTTTTCAATTCCTTTTATTAGCTCACACTCTCCCTATATATATCTTGTTCAAACTTTCAATCGTTCATGAAATACTTTTTATTCATCCACTCAAGTTCAAATACATTTTTTTGGACTTGTAGTAGATGACAGTGGATGTGAATGCAGTTTTCCAAATATTAATTCAGTAATTAAATTTAATTAATTCAGTTTAGTTTTTGTCAGATTTAAGTTGCATATATCTACCAATAGATGGCGCCAGATAAACTTAAAAAAATGAATGAAATTTATTTATAAAGGACTTTCTGCAATAGAGTGAAAAAAAGAAGGAATTGACTTTAATTTTTTTTTCTTATATTACTTGTTTTATTTCAATATAACTGGACAATGTTTCTTTTTCTAACTTTTCGACAAAATCTGAAAAAAATACCAATTATATTTTTAAGTAAAATTAAGCTATCATGAGATCGGTTGCAGTCTGTACGTCATTGGTCTAGATTTTTTTTTTTTTTAAGAGGTAGGGGTTAGGAGCACTATTTGGTCGCGTTATGTTATTTATTTAGTTTTCCAAATGACATGGCGAATAAATATGTCACATTCTAGATTAGAATCTGATATAGGCATTCTGAAGCCATGTAATATTCGTATCTAGAGCATGGCATATTTTCTTGAAGTCTGTTTTCTTGATTAATTCGAGACCTTATCTGCATCGATGGTTTGATGAATTATATATATTTCACATAATTAAAAACGATCTGGCACAATCTGAAATATTGCAGCCTATTATTCTTTAAAAAAAAGTAGTATAATTTCGAATTTTTTAGATGATCATGATGATCTAATGCTGATGATGCTAATGATGATTTATTGCTGATTAAAAGTATTATTATTATTATTTTAAAAACTCAGCAAACAAGAATTTGTTTCCCCTTTTGAAAAACTTAAGCATCCCATCAGTTATTATTAATAATTTTTTTTTTTCTGAAGGAAAATAACCACAAAAAGGAAAAGTGAGTGACTAACTTGTGCTAAATTTGTCGCTCGACGGTCAATTTGTGCACACTTTGGGCTAATTAGACCGTGACCTACAGTTTACCGTGGATTCAAAACCACTCACCAACATCCATGCCACTGCCAAGATTCGAACCTGAAACCTGTGATATCAAAAGCCTGAGCGCTAGTCAACTGACCATCAGGCCACCTATATACGTATATGAGACAAATGTATGCCGACTCATGGCTCAGTGGTAACGAGCAGATTAAAGAAACCAATTTTTAGAAAAACCCAATTGAAAAACAGTTTCTCAGAAAATTTCTGTCGACAACAATTTTTCCAAAAAAAAAAAAGAGAATATATTATATATATATATATATATATTTTTGATTATAAAATCAAATTTTTTAGATAATGTTTGATTTAGTTTGTCGCTGTACTGTCATTTTTGCACACTTCAGGCTAATTTGACCGGGACACGCAGTTTAACGTGGATTCCGAACTACTATAAAGCATCTATGGCCCCGCAGGATTTGAACCTGAAGCCTGTGGTACCAAAGGCCAGAGCGCTACCCAATTGGCCATCTGGTCGCGACTTTTGTTAGGAGTGATTTTTGTTCAAATACTCACATGGAAACAAAACAGCACATGCCAGCGCGAGAAATTTCTAAAAAGCAACATTTAATTTTTACCCCTTAATCACCAAGAATTGTGAAATAATTTTATCAAAAAAAAAAAAAAAAAACTTTATCCATATCTCCAGGCTGCACCCCATCTATGCATTCCCTATATTTCATCATACAGCAAACTATTATAGAGACAACCTTGAAATATCCCAGAATAAGATAATTAGAATCTTATGTAAAACAAATTGATTCATTAAGAATGTAGAAATAAGAAATTCTAACGATTGGCGAAATTGGCGAAATTTAAATGGCGAAGATTGTTTCATGGTTCTGGTTATCAAGTCTCGTAACCCTGTAAGCTACCTACCCCCCATATTTTTTTCTGCGGGTTATTTCTTTTTCACTTTTTGTTTTAAGTACTAGTTGTGCTTCATGTGTTCTAATGATCGTTTAACCGTTAAAATGTTGTGATCTATTTTATCCGTATTTTTGTTTATTTCTTTCGTATTTAAATTTACTCTTTTTATTTTGGTTGCTAGAAAGTACAAGCAATGTTTCTTGTATTTTAAAAGGAATTTTTAAGCCGTCCTAGGCAATGATTTCTAGAATTTCGAGTTTTAGAGTAGTTCCTTTATGGGGGTTTCATTTTCGCTTATACCAAAATGTTTTGTCTGTTATATTTAAAAAAAAACCCAAAACATTTGGATAAATTGAGATAAAGTAGCGTCAGCGAACATACATTTCAAAGCACCAGATCAAGTCAAGTCAAGTCAAGTTTGGTTATCATTAATTTTGTAAAATAGTCTAAATCAAACAGAGTCCAGTTGCGAGCTATATTATATAGATAACCTTGAAATATTGAGTATTTTTCTTCCCCAATCACAGGTTTTATCATATGATGCATACTCAAACTAAGATAGCCAATTGGTTAGCGCTCTGGTCTTTGGTACCATAGGCTTCAGATTCGAATCCTGGTCTTGGCATGGACGTTTGTGAGTGGTTCGAATCCACATTAAACTGTAGGTCCCGTTCTAATTAGTCTAAAGTGTGCACAAAATGATCGCAGAGCGACAAACCAAATCTGTAAAACAAAATAATTGCATTAAGAATGCAGAAATTAGAAAATCCAACGATTGCGATTAAATAGCAAAGGTTGGTTCATAATTTCGGCTATCATTAATTTTGTAAAACAGTCTAAATCAAACAGATTCGAGTTGAGAGCTTTTGTAACCTTCTTCCCCAATCACAGGTTAAATCATATGATGCATACTTAAACTAAGAAGTCTGATGGCCAATTGGCTAGCGCTCTGGCCTTTGGTACAACGAGCTTTAGGATTGGATCCTGGGCGTGGCATAGATATTTGTTAGTGGTTCGGAATCCACATTAAATTGTAAGTTCCTGTCGAATTAGCCTAAAGTGGGCAAAACAAAATTAAAAAAAAAAAATGACCGTAGAGCGACAAACCCAACAAAACTCAACTTGTCAAATGGACTGGACTCAAAGCTAGGTGGGTGGTTAGAGTGTGGGGTTTCCGAACTGGTGGAAGAGTTCTCTTCGAAACCTAACAAACAAGCGAACTGAAACTTTTCAGACTGCGAAGAAGGGAGAGTATATGAATTACCCCGATCTACCTCGGAAATATTTGTTCCAATATGGCGTCATCAAAAGCAGATATAGAGCAACAGTTCGAAAAATCTGTTATATATTTTGCGCATCAAACACCTGCGAAGTCAAAGGCCGGAATTAAAACTGTAAAACCTGTATTAAAAAAATCAAAGGTCGGAATTAAAACTATAAAATCCGTATTAAAAAATCAAAGTCCAGAAACTCAAAGCCAATGTCCGGTTTCAAAACTGTAAAACCCGTATTAAAAAAAATCAAAGCCCAGAAAGTCAAAACTAAAAAAGGTCCGGAATTAAAACTGTAAAACCCATATTAAAAAGTCAAAGCCCGGAATTAAAACTGTAAAACCCATATTAAAAAGTCAAAGCCCGGAATTAAAACTGTAAAACCCATATTAAAAAAATTAAAGCCTGTAAATTAAAAATCAAAGCCTGGAATAAAACTATAAAATCCGTATTAAAAATCAAAGCCCGGAAAGTCAAAGTCAAAGCTCAGAATTTAAACTGTAAAACTCGAATTAAAAATCAAAGCCCGGAAAGTCAAAGCCCGAAATTGAAAACTGTAAAACCCGAATTAAAAAGGCAAAGCCCGGAAAATCAAAGCCAGGAATTAAAACTGTAAAACCCGTATTAAAAAGTCAAACAAGCCCAGAATTAAAACTGTAAAAACCGTATTAGAAGGTCAAAGTCCGGAATTAAAATTATGAAATCAGCAATTGTCCTGTAGTCAAAACTATAACCACTCGGTTACGACACATTAAAGAATGCAGTTCGTATGTGATCTATCTTTCATTCAGAGGAGTCTGTCTTTTATTATCATCATCTGTCCACCTTGTGCTACTTAAGATAAAAACGGAACCAGCAAACAAAAGCGTGATCGGCACACACACATTCAAAAAGTGATTTTATCAGTTCATTTGATAAGCAACAACTATCGTGAATCGTTACTAAAAATTCCTCTCTTTTTTTCCCCATGTAAACATCACATCGTTTCAGTTTGAAGAGTCGTGTTAGAAGTATTTTACGATATTTATCTTAGATGAAAAATTAATTAATACATTTATATAATAAACTAAAATAATTCAGCTTTTTATTTACTCTTAAATCATAAAGAAATAGTACAGTTTGGTTTCATTTTACTAATAATATTGCATTAAATATTTGATCCCCCCCTAAAACATAATAATGAATCGAAATTAAATTTTGTGAAATTTTCATGTTTAGTAATTGATAAAAAAATTTTCTTACTGCAATTAAACAGTTAAAACTTAAAAAACTTACATTTATTGATTTCAGTTTCGGGGATTTTATTTCATACGCATTAATTCCAGTTGCATCATAAAATACTTTTAATGAAATTTCTCATAGATGTTATGTAAAAATATCAATACTATGAATTAACATTTTAAAAATTTCTTTGTAGATTATTATATTAAAATCAGAATATATGAGTGTTATATAAAATTAATAAACATATAAAAATAATGTTACAATTTCTAAAGAGTATTAACTGTCAAGGAATTATTCATGAAAATTAAAAAGTAGGTGGACATTTATAGTAAATTATTTATTACTATATATGCTATTATATAAGAAAATTATTGTACTTTATAATGACGGAAAATATCTGGCTATTAGGTAGAAAGAATCAAAATAAACTTTTTTTCGACCTGATGGCCGAGTGGCTAGAGCTCTGACGATCGGTACCACAGGTTTTGGGTTCGAGTCCCGGCTATGCTATGGATTTTTGAAGTGGTTCAGAATCCACTTTAATCCGTAGGTCCCGGCTTAACATCAACGTAGAGCGTTGCAAGGGGTATTGTTGCTCCGCGTCCGCGTTATCTTCAAGCTACCCGCACCTCCTCAGTAGTGCTAAGTGAGTAACGTTAGTGCAGCGCGTGACTTACGGCAACCAAAACAGCTGTCTAAATGTTTGCCAGCTGCAATAGAATAAACAAACAATACATATATATATGTTTAATCTAATTTTGATTAGATTTTAATTTTCATATCTACATAAATATCCCCCCCACCTTTTCTACTTAGAAAGCGGCATTATGATCAGTTGGCTAGCGCTTTGGCCTTTAGTACCCAGACTTCAGGTTCGAATCCTGGCGGTGGCATGGATGTTTGTTAGTGGATCGGAATCTACTTTAAACTGTAGGTTCCCGTCTAATTAGCCTTATATGTGCAAAAAATTACTGTAGAACTACAAACCAAACCAAACATTACCTAAAAATGTCCAATTTTATATTTTTCTGAGAAAATTATTTTCAGTCGGGCTTTTCTGAGAAATATTTTCCTAGATCTATTTTTTTTGTTTCCATTATGCTAGATATTTCAGTTTATATACTTTTTTTCTTTTTTTTCAAAAAAATTGTTTTCAACCGAACTTTTCTGAAAAAACTCTTTTTCAATTGGGTTTTTCTGAAAATTGCTATTGTTAAACCTGTTAAATTTATATTATTCTAAAGATTGCACAACTATTAGGATACTTAGAAAGGTTGTTGGTTAAAGGAGTTTTAATTATAAGTTAATGTTAAAGCTATTCTAAATTTTAATGAAAAATTAGATTGAAATAAATCATTTGTGGTTAGTGATTAAAGTATTTTTAGAGTAAAGTATCTTTCATTCATAAAAAAAAAAAATCCTTAAATTTTTAAATGCATAATTAAATAAAAACGATTAAACGGAAAACAACAACAAAAAAAAAAAAAAAAAAAAAAAAAGGCGTGCATTCTGTAGACCAGGGGTCTCCAAACTTTCCAGCCTTCGGGCCATATTGTTTACTCCAGTAAGTGCCAAGGGCCAAAACCGTTTTAATTTTTTTGCCATTATCTATAATTTCTAGCGTTTTAATGTGATTTTTTAACCAAATTAATACAGCAACAATAAGCTATTCACTGTCGCGGGCCGCATTGAGGACACTGGCGGGCCGAATTTAGCCGCGGGCCGTAGTTTGGAGACCCCTGCTGTAGACGAAACGAAGTTTAGGGTTACACAACTTTTCTCCTGATCAAACATGTCCGCCGAAGATTCATCCGCTGCTTATCGAAAACGTACGTTTTTGAGTGGCAAGACAGGTTGCTACATGTTGAGGGTAACGAAATCAGCTCGTGTGACAGGGCCTTTAGATTATTTAACTTATTATATTATGTTTTATCACATGCCTAATAAAATTCTTTATTTAGAATGACATTTTGTATGAGAAATATTTTTTTTTATCATTAAATTGTCTGTTCAAAGTGGAAATATTTTCAATTAAGCTTATATTTACCTCAAATGACTTACTTTTCATGAATAACTTTTCATTTTTTTAAAAAGTTTTTATTCAAGCCTATGTTTTAAATTGAATTGAATTACTGATTTGTTTATTTAGAGATTATTTGTATCCATATATATATATATATATTATTATCTAGAATTTATATTTACAATGAAATTGAATAACATATTAATCTTGATAATTTTGTTTTACAATCTTCTTTTATACTTTTATTCAATGAAGTTTAGAAAATAATATATAAGTTTGGATAAGCATAAATATAAGTACCAAACACGCACACATATATATATATATTCGTTCCATCTTTATTATTATAGTTTTCTCGATAAATCGCCAGTGCATATCGCAAACCGTCGCCAGACGACCAGTAGTAATGAACATACACTATGTAGTTAATAGAAGTTATGAGAAAACTTGGCGATTATCTTGGCGCAGTTTAAATAATGAAAGCTGTAAAAATAAGGAAATATATATTTTTTAATAATACGTTACGTATTACATTACAAGACTAAGTTATGTATTCTAGTATGAAATATCAAATAGTTTCTTTCAAATTAAAGATGGATATTGATATTTTCAATAATAACAATAACGCCAGGTGTTAAAGAATTTTCTTAGAAATATTTTTGTTATAAATGATATATGATAAAAAATAATTTAAATTAAGTGTTGAGACAATAAGGATTATATTAATTAAAAGAACAAAGTCCTGACATTAAATATGAAAATTTTTACAATGCGATATTAGAAGACTGAAATTAATTGCAAAAGATTATATTCGCAGAGAACTATTCTAGTAATATTCATTCAATTACAATGTATTTCCTGATTAATAAAAAAAAATATATATTTTATAGACATATAAGTTTAATTACGAATAAAATATCAATTAAACATAATTTATTATTATCATTTTCAATTACTCACCATTAAAAAATTGTGCATAATTTATGCATGTTTTGCTTTTATTTAAAAGATGCATAATACGAGTTTTTATTTAACATTCCTCTAAATCCAAAAGAATTATTCGTACTGCGTCGTAATTTTAGTTTCTTTTTTTTTTTTTTCTTGTTTAAATAATTTTTTCTTAAATATGACTTAAATTATGTCTTAAAAAAATGAAAATCTCAGAAATTTAAAAAATATTTGAAAAAAATTATTAGTAATATTTTAGCTATTTTAATGAAAGTAAAATATGCTCCCATCTTTTGATCAACATACATATAGTTCTTTAATCAACATCATCTTTTAATCAACAAACGAAAACTTCCGATAATTTATTCTACTTTGTTTTTAAAGAATACAATTTTAATACTTTTGCTGTCTTCTTCGAATGCAATTTAGATACAAAAGATTTTTTTTTTCTCTTCAGATAATAAATCCCCATTTTTTGTTATAGCTTTGTTTTCTTAATTTCAAATTAAGAATAATTGCTGACATTTAATACTTTTACCATTTTTATTAATTAATTCAAAATCTGATATTTTATTATATATTCATTAATTCTAAGCACTGCAAAAGAAATATAAAAATTAATAGATTAAAAAAATTAAAGATTATAAATATAAAAATTAAAGATAATATTTTTGATCTGTACAGATCAATTATGCTGAGAAATTTCATAAAATAATAAATAAATAATTAAAAAATACATTCTTGAAATTTATGGAATTATTCATTTATTTTAAAAAGATTTTTGAATGATTAATATTAGAAAAATAATTAAAAAAAGTCTTCCACTATATTTAATTAAAAATAATTCTGAATTGAATGATATACATACTGATCGAAGAAACAAATGACTGGAAATATTTTCACTTTGAATGTAAAAAATAAGAATGTTAATAAATTCTGAAAGAATGATTTAATAATCTATTTAACACAATTTTGAGTTCTATTTAAATTCTAATGAACAAATGTAAGCATAATGTTTACATTTGTTCATTATTGATGGTTATTTTTTTGATAAAAACAATAATAACCGTAAAAATCAGAGAAACTAACAATGTAAATCTTAAAACTTATAAATCGCGCGCGGGTTTAAATTACTTTTTCTCAACTCCCATTTTCGTTATTTTTTTCCATGCGTTGTCATTGTACTTTGTAAGCAGATGGAGCAGCTTTAAAGCGACCAATCAGAATCGAGAGGTTGTGACGTCACACGCGCTACAACGACAAGAAGCGCGGAGTTGGTCGCTGTTTTTTTGTGTCCGAGGCTATGATGGCCGCCATTTGTGAAGACTTAGAGGAATGTCTCTATATTTTCTTTTAAACATCCCTTGAGCAACTAAGGATAACGCGAACGACTAAATTTACCATCGTACGTATTGATCTTGTTTTAATTAACTGTGTTTTACCATCGGATATCGTCTCTTCTCTATCCAAGGCTTTATACGCAGCCACATTTGGGACCAGTACAAGAGTGCGTCAACATCACGTGGTAACGTTTTTCAACCTGCACTACTACATCCTTTGTGTTTTAGTGTTAATATTGAAGCATACTGCTAATCTTTTTTATGTGTTTCTTGGATGTGAATTATTGTGAATTTATTATTGAATTGCCAATCAAAGTGTGTGTTCTAGGATTTATTAGCGGATAAGATCACGTGGTTTCATTATGGAAGCGCGCCATACCAAGGCGTTGGCGTAATAACAAATGCAGCATTAAGAACTAAATAAGGTTTGAGCGCTGAATATTTAATTATTTATTTATTATTGTTTTTTTGTATTTCAAGTTTATTATAAATGCACTATGGAAGCGAATGAAGGTGCAAGTATGTGCTGTTAGTTAACCGGTGTTCGATGGGATCATTATTTGCATGTTGTCACCGGCTTCGTTTAGGGTATGTTGCTTAGCCGTTATGGCCCCCGCCCTTACGAAGGCGGATAGGCGCGCAGATTGTCTTCCTGTTGTGCTCCCGTTTTGTGTATCGAAAACGGCCGACCCCGAAAACAGGAAAGACAACGATTACAATTTAGCTAAATTTCAAAAAATAGCGTGTTGGCTTAATAAACGCAAATACATGAATAAAGCATGGTTTCGAGCATATGTGAGAAACACTTCGGAATTATCGGATAAAAATCGGTATTCCCAGATTGACCTTCGCAAATCCTTACTCAGCAGTAAACTTAGGATAAATGCTGAAGCACGAAATAAATCATGGCATGGTACGAACGTTACTCTTGCTGTGGCGGATAAGGTTAGGTTAAAGTATACAATGAACAAAAACAATAATTCAATAAGAAATATGGGTTTAGCCAGAGCTAACACGTCATTAGGATTACACAGCATGAAAAAGATGAACAGGATTACTCAGTTGCCACATAGAGATAAAGGAAATCCTTCCAATTTAACACATGAACTGGGAGAAAGCTCGCCAGAACTTCCAGACCCTGCTAATGTAGAGCTGGAAACTCCATACAGGATTGTTAAATTAGTACAAGGTACTGAAGAATTGTCATCTAGTAGTGATTTGAACTGCAACATGGCACCTTCTAAAGAAAATGCATTGTCTACCACTAATAACCAGAGTTCTGATATTGTTTCGGTGTCAGTCAATTCTGATGTTCCGTTGTCCATATCTCCTAATGATGTCGAAGCATCATTATGTGACTCTAATTTGTCTGTTATATTAACAGATTCTAAGTGTTCGTTAAACACAGCAAAAAATCTTGACTCTGGTATAGTCAAACTGCCTGTACCAGAGACAAATTCTATTCAATTGTTGCTTCCCGAGGTGGAAGATACACCTGTAAGTGATATCGAGTCGAAGGCCACTTCTGTGATTGAAGAGGAGTCTCTCGTATTGCCTCATCTTTCGAATGAAGATATCATTCAAGAAGCCTCTAATTTTAAAGATTCGGAGCTCCACGATTCTTCTGTGGATCATTTGAACTGTATAGCATCATTGCCTTCTCCATTATGTGATGTCCATGTACAAGATGACATTGCAGACATCACTGCTTCTTTGGAGGCCCGAACATCGCCCTTTTCTATTCCTTCACCGTGCAGTCCTTCAAGACTTTTTAATGATGGAAGTGATGTTGAGAGTGACTCTTTGACAAGTTCAACACTAAGTGCTGATGCATCGCCCATTCCTTCTTCTGTTGAAGAAGGGGTTGAAAAAGTATTTATTACATTTCCCGATTCTTTTCTAGCATCTCCATCTGGGGTTCACAAGGAGCTTGCAGCACCTGCATTTTCCGATGTGGCCTGTTTATCTATAGACAACTCAGATTTTATTGGTTCTGATGACGAAATGCATATAATGCGTAAAACTTGTTGTCCACCTGCAGACCAAGACTTGTCTTTCTTTCGGGACCGTCTTATTGAACACGAAAGAAAAATTTCTAATACTCTTAAGGAGACTGAAGCTTTATTAAGAATGCATTCGATGGATCACATTCATCAACAAATTAGGTCCTTTGTTCAACATTTCCAAAAAAAGCTTATGATACCATGCCAGCGACAGCATAAAATGGGTATTTCAAAAAATAACAGAAATTTAGTTGATTTAAAAGCAGAATTATTACAGAATGAAGATGTAAAGAACTTATCCACAGCTGCCCTTGTATCCTTGGTACGCACTTGGTCTAATCCATCAACAGGGAATTTGCCTCCACAAAATGCCATTTTACAGGACTCAGAGTTGCGTAATAAATTGATATCAACCTTTACTCCTGAAGATATTGATGATGTAAAAAATGCTAGTAAGATTTTCCTAAAAAACATGAAAAAGCTTCTGCGATCAGCTGACCCTGAATTGACTGAAAGCTCTGATGATGGCAGCAGTGACTTGGAGCAATCTGAAGAGTCGCCTGCGTAAGTTAACTTTTTTTTTTTTTTATCTCTTAAGTTATTAAAATTTTTATTTGTATAGTTCCATATTGTGGCATTTCATTTGATTAGTTCCAAAGTAAAATTTCAACAATTTTTGGAAAGCTGTGTGTTTCAGTAGTGTATTGTCAATTTGAAAGATAATTATTGAAAAACATCTTGAATTTTTAAGCCTACAGTAATTTAATATAAATTATGAACTAAACAATATCTGTAAAGTATTTGTACATATGTTATTAAAATCTTTTTACTTTAGAAAGTTAAAAGCTACTATTTAGTTGAAATGGTCATTTTATTATTGGTATTGTGCTTTTCTGAAAAAGTATAATTTAGAATTTTATCTAAAAAATAATGCATAATTAGGATGTATATTCCTAATCTTTACTGTTGATAGTTGCATATTATACTGGATTAATAGATTTGTTCTTGAAGAGTGTTAAAAATTAACTACTTATTGATAATAAATTAACAAAATTAAAATTTCAAATATTGAATAAAAATATAGAATACAAGAACATAAAAATTCTCTTTGCTTGACTAAAAATGTAACCAATGCAATACATAGCTTCAAATAAGCATAAACAATCGGTTGTAAAATCTAAACACTATTTAATAAAGGCATTTATATGAGAAAAAAGGCGTTGAGTTCTGTAAGTGAAACAAATGATGTGCGATATAAAAATTTTTAATAAGGAAAGTTAAAATTTTTAATAAAAAGTTTTTTCTTTTTATTAATTAATTGCATACTGCTTGCAAGTATAAGAAGCTGTTGGGGATAAGCTTCTGATACATTGTATGTATTGTATATAATACCTAAGCTTAATAAAAAAAAAAAAGTTAATAATCACTTTAATATTCTATGTTCTTTAGACACTTAGTCATTAATCACGCTTCTTATCACTAGTTTCAGTTTTTAGTTACCAGAACTTGAGCGACAAGTTTGAATCTCCATTAAAATAACAAATTATAATCAAAGTTTGGTAGTATAAAAAATGGTCCAAGTAGAATTTATGCAATACTTCCTCAAAAATAAATTAATGTTTTTATTTATTTATTTTTATGAATTCATATGTATAAAATTTCCTTTATGTATCATAAGTTAAATTTAATAGATTTCATTGGTGATATATCCAAGTTGGTCGTTCATTCAAGTGATACCAAGTTATCGCTTTTGGTGTCTTGATATCAAGTTGCCACTCGTTATTTCATTTAAAATATAAATATGTTTGTTGATTACAAAAAAAAATTGATTTAATTCAAATCATCTTAATAAAAGGACATTTTTAAAATTTTGATTTTTCTTCCAGTTAACGAAGATATCCATAACAGCAGTATAATATAATGTTCCTGTTTAATTTGAGTTTTTAACAATTTAATTTAATTTCTTCCTCACCTTGGAGAAGGACATATATTTCTTATAATGGAAAAGATCAAAAATCTTGCTATTTTTTGAAGGCGTAATTAAATCCATCCCCTTTTTTAATTCAAGTATATCCTAGAACTTTTTTTGTTTGAAAATATTTTCAAACTCCAATTAATGTTTCGTTTTCAATTAACTTGTGGTATATTAAAATAATTTGTTCATAAAAAAAATGTATGAATTTTAATGCTAAGGGATTTTTCAGGGATAATGGGGGATTATTGTTTGGGATTTATTTTTTTTCTTCTATTTTGACTATGAATGTCTCCTTTTTAGGAATTTGTGTAGTTTTAAAACTATGCATTAAAAATAAAAATTTAAAAAAAAAACGTGCCTTCTTTATGGTTGATAATTGTCTGTTTCATGTTCTAGATTTTCAAAAATTTTTGTGGATTGACTAAATTATCTTTAATATTTAAACGTAAATGTGAAAAAAGATGGAATTCCTTTAGATTTTTATTTACACCTCGCTGGAAAACTGCAGGAAATTGAATGTTTTTGGGGAAAAGTTATATATAAAAAACATTTTGTATATTTTATTACTTTCTTATTATGTCTTACTTTTTCTTCCTTATTAGTGTAGAAGCATGTATATAATAAAGGAATTTTTTTAAGTATTTTCATTCTTGTTCATTTAAAATAATTGTTTAACATAACTTCAGTAGATAATACTATGTAAATGTCTATGGTTACATCTTAGAAAAACTGAAAATTTACTAATAAAGGTATATTATATGAATATGCTTTTAGGTCTTATACTTTAACCCCTTTATAAATCATTTTCTGAGAGTCCTTACTTCATGTCCATCTTTTAACAGTAATTGGAATGTTTTTTTTTTTTTGATGGAATTGGAATGTAATTCATATGGTTGAAATGCTATTAATGGGAGAAACTAATATTATATAATTCACTAATGTTGGAATTTTTATAATAAAAATTATATGAAAATTCTGTTAAAATAATAACAGATTTATAAAAATACACAATAGAATTAAAATGGTGAGAGGGAAAAAATGGTATGAATTATATTTTTATAAAAAAATCAATTGTTGAATAAGTGCTTTAAGAATATGAATACTTTTGGCCAATTATTTTAATACAATTTTAAAAAGATCATGCAAGATTAATTTTACTTTTAAAATTTTTCCCACATTCTGATATTAAGTATTTTATTCTACTGGAATAAATATTATATTTTATGGGTTGTAGCCTCTTTGAAAGCTCTTCAAATCAAAAAAGGCATGTTTTGTTTTCTCAAGAATTCTTTAATAAAATTCTTTTTTAATTTAGTAGTTGTAGCTCTCAAACCATAATGTATTACTGCAATATGCATTTATATCGGATTATGATGAGAAACTCTGCACATTAGTTTGAAATTCTGTCTTTCCAATTTAATTGTTGTGAGTTTGCCTTTTAAAATGCATTATTGTACATATTAATATATTTCAGTTGTTTCTAAATAACACATTTAAGGTTATTTCTTCTTTTTAGTTTGAAATTATGGAAGCCAAATTTTCAAGCTAATTTAGTTTAATTCTCTTACAAGTAAATAAGTGAATTGCATTTTTTTTTTTTTTTTTTTTTTTTTAGAGGCAAGGAGATTAATATACAAATCTTCCTTTTTATGAAATTATATTATAGTTAACAACTATTTATAGAAATAAATTTTATAAAATGAATTTTTATGTCCTTTTTCATTCTAATATTAATATCTAATGTGTTCTAATATTAATGCCAAATTAATATTATGGTGACATAATATACTCTTAAGATGCACAACAGATAAGTTGAATTTGCTTCATAGTTTTATCATTTTAAATAAATTTTTGGCAAAATTTGTTGAATAAAAATATTTCATTTTTAGCAGGTCTTTTTACTTTATTTTTAAAAGATAGTGAACATGTCTTTGACATTATATCTAAATTTGTAAAAAAGGAATTGTTAAAAATAGTTTATTCTCAAATGATTTCTTGTAAAGGATAATGTGAATAACCTGACATATAGAATTCAAATAAAATTAGCACAGAAATAATAGCTAGAAAAGGGAAAACGTTAAGCACAATTTACATTATGTATGATTAGTAGAAAGCCTTATTATTTGTTGTGTTATTTAACAAAAGGACAAATTAAAATTATTGGAAGTAATACTGTATAATTTAATGAAAATAATTATAGAATTTTAATTTACTTAAAATATCAATTACTAAGAAGAAAAAAAGAACAGCTTGTAAATTCTTAAAATAAACTTACTTTCTATAGTAATATTTCATTTTTGAGAATAACTTTTAAATAACAAGTTTTAAGAATTAACAACTTTTTTTTTTTGGATTATTCGCCAATACATTTATTGTAATTTATTAGACTGCATTAAAAACTTACTTTAAACATTACATTTTTATGGATATCAAAACATGAACTTAGTCAAAAATTAAACAAAAATAATTTTAATTAAACTAGTGTAATGAAATTTTAAAATAATTTGGATTATCTTTTTACAATATTTATGAAAGAATTATAAGTTGAAAATATTTTTACTAAAAATGGAAAGTTGGTTTTAAAGGAAAGTAATAAGTTAGCAAGTTGAAAAATTAAATTTTACTGCTTTATATTTTAACCATGACATTTCTTTTACAATGTATTGCATTACATTAATTGTACATTAATTCCAGTTTCAAGCTTTCATAAATATATTTTTAATCTATTCTATTAAACAGTTAAGTCTCCTTTTTTAATCGGTTTTCTGCTTTTTTTGATATTCATTATCAAAGCTAAAAAATTTAATTAGTTTTCACAAAATTATTTTCCCTCCACGTTTGTGAAATTGTTAATAATCAAAGAAATTATTTCTTTTTTGTGTTAAAAAGTAAAATTTTTATTCGATTCTAATTTCTATTTGTAAATAACCTGAAAAGGAAAAAATTCTTGGTTATAATTTTCAATTTTTTGTTCATTTTGGTAGTAAATTAAACTATGGTCAAATGTTTATATAGGAAAGATTACAATCAGAGAGAACTGCGTATTTCCACATTAATATCTTCTGTGCGTCTTTTTATGGCTTAAATCTTATAGCATTAAAAATTAAGTTATTTGTTTATTACTCTATGATCTATGCTTTAATTGTGGAAAAAATAGTAGCATCCTACTTCTAGCTATTTATATAAGGCGATGTAAGGGAAAGAGATCATCTCTGTCATTATTTTCTGACATTTCTTGGGTATGAGGTTTTTAACTTACGAGGGAAATTTTCTACTCTCTATCCCATTTAAATTTAAAATGTTTTCATTTTCATATGCATTGAACTTTTTTGCGAATTGTTTTAACTCTATGTTGGTTTTTATATAACTTTTTTATGTTAGAATTATACGTTAAATGTTACTAGTGTTTATTTAGTTACTTTAATCCTTTCTATTTTTCATTTGTATAAAACAAATTCTTTTCGAAGTTCATTGAAAGATTTAGAAGTTGATTTCCTTAATTATGACATTATAGTAATTATAATGATAGGATTAAGTTCTTGTAATTTTGATTCTTTAAAATTGAGTTTTGTTGTATTCTTAAAGGATTGGATTAAAATTTGTGAACATCTTGGAAAGGAAAAAATATTACAAGAATTTTATAGAGAATTTATCTAAATTTTTTTAAACAGTTTATAATAATGATACTCTGTTGTGCAATAACAGTAGAAAACCCTCCTTCCCAGAATTGAAAAGGCCTATTTTGATTGAGCATATAAAAATGATCGTTATAAAGATTTTATCTTAATAGGAAAAGATGAATAATGTAATATATTAATAAAAGAAATTTTGAAGTTGGAAAATTTCAGAATTCAAACTGCCTTTTGTAATTTAATTTTCTGTTTCAAAATATTTTAAAATAGATTCAATGCAAATTTGATTGCATATTGTAAATTTCAAATTTGTTATTTATAACATAATTTCCTTCCTATAATCCATAGTGACATATAACCTGTTGGTGAAATTTTGTTCTGTAATTTTTATCTGATAGGTATATAGTCTGTAGAGGACTTGCACATGTTTATGTTCTATGATGTACCACCTATCAATGAAGTTTTTTTTTTCAAATTTTATAGTGTAAAAACTAGTAATAATTTTCAGTTTAATGAAGTATTAATTTAATTGCAATACATAATAATTATATATTAGAAATTGGGGAAAAAAATATATGCATATAAAAACTAAGGTGAAATAAATATTGATTGTCTGAGGTGATAAGCTTTATCTGTTAATTATTAATATGTCTTTATGTAAAGCATTTTTAATTCTTAACTATAACTTATATTTTCATTTTTTAACAATTATGATGCACTTCACATTTTGCCTACTTTTGTAAAAATGCAGTTTCTTTAATTATTTAAATTCTCACAAGTTTCTTTCTTATATTTTTAAAAACTTTTTATTATCTCACACTAAAGTTGTTTTTTAAACATTTTTAGGTAAAAGTATTTAAAAAACAATTTTTATAAAAATTTTAAAAGAAAAATTATCAATTATATCAATGTGCAATTATAGGCTGTTGTATATAAATTCAAATTGTGAGGTTTTTAGATATGTATTTAGCAAACTATAGGCAAGCAATTAAAAATTTTTTTTAATAATTAATCTAGCAGATGGAAATAAGGGGAAACAAAATTTTATATAAATTGCTTTTTACTTTTAAAATTCTAATTTCAAGAAACTATTTTAAAATAGGACTACAATGTATTAAATAGTGATAAAAATGAACTAAAGTTAAAGTTGAAAGGTTTTTTTTTATGTGATTATCATTTATAACATGATTAGGCTTGACTTCTTGTCTTTTTATCTTGGACCTGAATGGCCGAGTGACTAGCTCTCTGTACCACAGGTTTCGGGTTTGAGTCCTGACGGTACCATGGATGTTTGTAGTGGTTCAGAATCCACTTTAAACTGTAGGTCCCAGTCTGTTTAGCCCAAAGTGTGCACAAGATGACCATAGAGTGACAAACCAAACCAATCTTGTCTTCTCTCCTATCTTGGAAGTTCTTTTTTAATGGCTGTAGACAAAATAAGGATAAAATATTAAATAAGATTTTAAAAAAGATATTTAGATATTACACACCTTAACTTTACATGAGAAAATTTTAATGTTCTTCGGCATTTTATTGGAAAGGTTTAAAAAAAAGGACATGTTTTTATTTAACAGACTTCTTGTGTAGTATTTATCCTATATAATCCTTGCTGTATGAGTGTATATGTCGCACAAAAGAAAAGAAAATTTTAATTTTAAAAGATGTTTAGGTAATTTGATTATGATATTATAGTCAACAAGAATTTGATAGTAATTTCTTGCAATAGCAAGTGGATTTTGGAAAAAAAAAACTATCAATATATTTTAAGCCAACTTTTTGACAGCTGTAACACATTTTTAAATAAAATCATGGATTATTATCAGGAACATTTCGTTTTCTTTTAGTTTCTTTCACATTAATGAAGTGAAGACGGTGGAATAAAATGCTAGTTTTGCTCAACTTAAGTATTCAGAGAACATTACCATTGTACCTTAACTTAAAGATTATTAGAATTTCATATATATATATATTTATGAAAATTTAGTATACTTTTAGAAATAGTTTTTCATACTTGTTTTCAACTAAGATATGTTGATAAATTAAAAAAATTACTTTCTTGGAATGGGAGAAAATGCATAAAAAAAAAAAAATTATACTGATATGTATAATTACAGTTTGAGAAATCTAAAGTAGCAATATTAAGTTGGATGTCTATTTGATCTTCAGATTTTATAATTGTTATTGGGAAAAAAATTTAATTAAAAGAAAATTGGTTCTTTCTTCCATCTGAATTTCTGTTAGTGAATTGTTTGATTATGATTAATATATTTATTGCCAGCTTTAATTAATTTTTATTTATATTAATGTATTTTACACAATATTGCTTCTTCACTATTTTTTGGGAGGTGGGCACATAGTTAGATTTGCGGTAATAAGATAAAAATTATGTACCCTGTAAACAATATCTGTTAAAAATAACCTGCGTTTTAAAATGTTTTTCACGCCATTCATGAATAATGTTTAAATTTGCCTCATTGCATAGTGGCTTTTTAAAAATCATTTGATTTTGAACAATATTTTGTCCAATTGTTTTATTATAGTAGAGAAATTTAAATTTAAAAAGAATTGATATAAAAATTAAGCATATAAGTATTATATTTAAGGAATAATTGTGCTAATAATAAATTAAACTAGGTATATAAATGTTTGTTTTTAAAGCGGCTTATATGTATAAGAAAAATTCAAATTGATTTTATGATCTGTGCTGGTATTAATGGTTAGCTTTAGATTTGAATGCATTAAAAAGAAGTTAAGATTAAAATAAATGTGATAGATTGTAGTACATTCTATTTTTATTTAACTTAAAAGCATTTAAATTGGTTGATTTCAAGTTTCAGATATACATAAATAGGAGAAAGGGAGGATTTAATAAAGCATATTTAGTAATATTTGTGGAGATTTTGACGAACAGTTGCTTGTGCAATTTCTGTAAATTTCTTAATGTAGATAACTAAATTCTTAAAACTTGAATAAATCATATAAATACAGCTTATAGAATTTTTCTTTGTTATTGTGGTAGATTTGAGTCTTTGTAAAAGGTTTTGGCTTTATTTTTGTGCTGTAAATTAAAATATTCTTGGATATAGTTCAACCTCATTTGTTGGATTGATTTAGTTTAACATAATTTTTGACGAACCAAATTTTCTGCGTTGAGTATTTTTGGTGCTATAAGTTGTATCTTTTGTTGTGGATGCCATTTTGGTTGCTGAATGTCAAAGATCTGTGAAACTTTTGTTTTTATGATTTTCATGATGAATATATACTTATATTATCTTGTTCATTTACTGAGATTTTTAAAATTGATTCTGCTACCTAATTTTAAATGTAATGTTTTTAAAGAATTTTAACTTTTAATTAAAATAGGCTTTAATGGAAAAATAGTTGATAAAAATGTTATTCAAGTTATTGCTATGTATAATAATAAAACAAATATAACCCATAACTAATATTGTTATAGCTTATTTTTAATATTTTCTATATCAAATAATTGACTTAATTTTTAAAATAGATTCAAGTATATTTTTAAAATAATTATATTTTTAAACCATTAATTATATTTTTGTATAAATTTTAATTTTTGGAGTTGCTATTTAATAATTTAGAGTTGTTATTTAATTTAATTTTTAAAAAGCTTAATTTTATGTAATTGTTAATTTTTATTATCAATGGAATTTTTAAATCTTAAAATGTTACTTAACTTAATGGTAGTATTGAATCTTGATTTTACTAACATCAAGAGTAATATGAACAAGTTAAATATAGATAATTTTTTGTTGAAAAGCTTGGTTTATCTAAGTTTTTTTTATTATGCGGGTGTTTATGTGGCATTATTTATTACATCATTTAAGTATAAGAAACTGAACATATTGTCTTTATAGTCAGAAGAAAGCATTATGGAAATTTATGAAGCAGCGCGCAGCGCTGGCGAGCCGTGCTACCTTGCTTACTGCAAAAATTCGAGAACTGGAAAACCAACTCCGAACTGTTGCAGGCTATTTAACGAAAGTGAATTCTTCCTATGGAGACCTTCGTTTCGAGAATCAACGTACTTCTACGACTTCTACATTGCCCATCTTTGTTTCTGAAAGCTCTGGTGATGTAAGTTTAGAAAGTGCTATGAAACAAAATAAACCAAAAAGTTTAAATAGGCCAGTAAATGGATATTTAGATCATGGTCCCATCAACAATACAATCCATGTGGGAACTACTAATAGTTATACTTCTGTATGTCTGGAGCAAAAATTAAGTAATAGAATTGATGCTGAGGACACTTGTAGTCGTACTCGGGCTCTAAAAACATCAAATTTTCACAAAAGAAAATTGCTTGTCACAACTGGATTACACTTAACTAACCCTAAATCTGCGAAGCTCTCCACAGTCAATTGTGTTTGCAACTGTCAAGATGCGATTCTCCCTTGTATACTCTGCACTGGGCGTTACAATTGCATTCAAAGTGTTGATCCGGATTCAATGCCTCTTCTTGACCGAGTTGCTCTGCTGGATCCACCTTTTCATCCACATCTTTCTTTTGAAAAAGGTAAGGTTTCCTCATTGTTATAATGAGTCTAATTCTTACTCCTCTAGTTTTAGCTAGAATTATTTTAATAGCCCTGTTTGTCGAATTTGGAAATATTAAAAATATTTGTGGTTTGGGTTTTTTTCCCCCTTTCTGTGATTTTGTATTTCTTTTGTTAAATATTGCGCAGAAAATTGACATATGTATGCTATTTCTAAAAGAAAATGCTTTTGAATATCAGTCTCATTTGTATTGTTAAGTTGAAGGATGTTCTCGCCCAATTGTCTTTTCTTACCACTTTTGATTAATTTTGGTTACTGTTGACTTCAGTTGATGTTGGTTGTGAATTCAGGAAGTTTTTAATTCATAAATTTTCAATTGTTTTCTTAATTGAACAATGTGCATTATCAAAATAACTTATTATATTGAAAATTTGGGATGTTGTGTTTCACGACTTATGTTAAATTGTCCTATAAACTATTTTTATAATAAGTAGTTATCATTCAGTTACTAGGAAATTCATCGGAAACATGTTTTACAATATATTTATGAATGGGTTTTATTTCCTAAAATTTTTTAACTACATTTATAATAACTTTTTACTAGCTTCAATATCCTAAATTTACGTTATGCAAAATGTCTTTATTTGTAATCTTGCATAATTTTCTTATATTAAAATGCAAGTAGAAATTATTGAGCTGACTTTTATATATATTATGTTAATTAGAAAATCTAAAAATCAAAGGAAATATAATAAATATTAATAAAATAAAAATGATAGATACATAATCTTAAAGCATAAAGATTAATGCTAGGTGTTTTTATATAAATATTAAATTATTGTTTTAATACAAAGATTTGCAAGTAAAATCTTTAAAAGTAATAATTGTATTTGTTTTTAAAATATTGTGTTCCTTGATATTTGTTCTATAATATTGGGTTATTAATTGCTTTCAGTAGAGAAAATAAAAAAAAATTAAGAAGAATTTATTGATGACTGTCTTGATTAGTTAAATCTTTAAGTTAACTAATGAAGACTTGAAACAAAATACCACTTCAAAATGAAGGGGGCGAAAGTTATACATTTAAATCAGATATGTTCAATTAAATCTGCCTGTTAAATCTAGCCTGTCCTCTGCACCAAATCTTATTTTCAAGCATTTATTATCAATTTATTTCTTAATTTATGTATAGTGGCCATTGAATCAGTTTTTTAAGGAGACATTTCACTGCTTTATTGAATTTTACAATTAATTTGGACTTGTTAAGTTGGACTGCTCACATCTCATTTGAGGAATGGGATGTTAAAACATTCTCGGTATCATGGTTTTCAGTAATTGTAAATTTTATCAGAAATTACTCTATTTGGAGTGTGCTTGTGGAAAGTGATGTGTAATTAAAGAGTGAATATAAGGTGCCTTTTTCTATTAATACCTGGCAATTCTTCTGAAAGAGTCGTACCATCTGGCTTCTTATGATGTTCTATTCATTAAATTTGATCCTTGAGATGTTTTAAATTGCCTAATATATATGAAAATTGACCATAACATACAAACCAGGTACAAGTTACTTTTTTTTTTTTTTTTTGTACAAATATAGTTTTCTGGGAGTTTCTAATTTTTTTATTGTCCATTATATTTTATCTGCTATAATGAATTTTATAAAAATTGATCCTTTAATTAGAATTATGAGATTATAGTAGGTGTGGATATGTACAGATTTCAACTGTTTTAAAATAGGAATTTGATTTATATTTGAACGAGTTGTATGTAAAATATTTATATGTGCTCCAAAGAATATTTTTCTGTAACAATTATCAGCACTAGACTAAGTTATTTGAATTAATAATTTATAAAGTTTAGTATTTATTTGAATAGTACTCAAATAATAAAATCTTTAACAGTGATTGCATTAGATTTGTGAAATTTTGAAGAATAATAAAAATTATGAAAAGATTATATTAATTATTAATGTTTTTGATTATAAGCACTAAATTTTAGCTTTAATATTGATACACACACACACAGGAATATCTATTTCCAAGGCATTAAAATTTTTTACTTGTTTTGCTTATAAATCAGGATATACTTGTAGAATATTTTAAATGCAGCATAATTTATATTTTGAAGTTAGGTTTCTTTTTGTGCCCTAGAACACTGAATTTTTAATTTTTCTCATATATTTTCCAATCTGAATTTCTCATATATTTTCCAAACTGAAAATGTAAAAAGTTCTTGTTATAATAAATTAAGCTGAAAAATACTGAGAATTTTATCTTGTAATATTTAGCATAGATTTCATTTATTTTTTATAAGCAAATTTACTTAACTGTGGCTTATTTACCTTGTCAGTATGATCCATTTGTTATGTATATATTTATATTTAAATATTCATCACTTTATTCATTATGTATGTAGTTTACGATAATATATAAAAATATAATCTCGCCCTTAGCTGCAGCTTGCTTCTTTGTGAATAATTGATTTTTTAAAATAGGATATAACAATGAGGACAAAATTACATACTTTATTATAATTTTCCATTACATTTGAATATGTATGTATGAAATGAACATATGAACACAACTGTGTACATAATTCTATTTAAGTTTTATAATTCGGTTTTTAGGGAAAAATTGTGCAAGGTACAAAAAGGTTAACTTTCTTTCAAATAAATCCTGTGATTGAAAGTTTATACTGTAGATTTCCAATCTTACTTATTTTATTTTTTTTATTAAATAGTATTAAAATTTACATTGTAAATACTATTCTTCTGAAACTTTTTAAACATGAAATTAAGAAAAATATTGCATATAAAGACTTTGTTATAGATATGTTTACTTAGTGTTTTATGTTTGATTTGTTATTTAAATTAACTTAATGAAATAACTTTTGAATTATTAATAGACAAACTTTTTTAGTGTATTTTTATGTGCACAAAAATGCTATTGTTTTGAAGCACTATTTATTAATTATAAATTTTTGTAATTCATGTAATTTTATTATTCATATTGTTTAATATATCTTAAAAGTTTGTTTTTTAAAATTTTTGTGTTTCAAAATTCTGTGTTGAACAATCATGTTTCATTTTTTTATCAATCACTTCTTAAAAGGTAGTCATTCTACTACTGGTCAATTTTCTTAGTTTATAAATGAACTTAACTCATTTCATATCAAATATATATAGTACTAGCAGAAACCGACATGCATAGTAGAAAATTGCATATCGTGAAATAGATTCTCCATGTTCCAATATATGTGCATACCAATTTTCATGGGTATCGTTGAACGCTATATAAGATAAAATGCTGCAGCACCATCTGGTAGCAAGTAACAATAAAGTGGATAACGCGAACCTATTTTCTATACTCGAATATATTGCCAATTTTCATAGTGATTGGTTGATCAATATAGAAGTCTGTTCAACTGCGCACTGTTTGAATACTGCATCATCTGGTGGTGACTTGCGACAAACGGGATAGCATAAAAACATTGACTGTTTTGTCAAACACACACAAAAAATTTCATCAAAATCAGTTCAACCATTTAGAAGGGTTCAATGACAAACACATGTACAGAAGAATTTTTATATAGATTACCCATTTCATATGTTTGTTACATGTTAAATAAACTCTTGGCTGTAAAAATAGATTTAAAATGGACATTAATAAATCAAGGAGAAAAATAGTGTATTTGAAGACTTTTGAAGTACGCCTTTTATAGATCTTTTCATAAAAAAAAAAATCTGTACATCTTAATCAGTTTTTATGAAATTATAGGAGAATTTTGATTACATATTAAAAACTAAATTAAATCCCTAAACTTAAAAACAAATTTTCCTTTTTCTTATCATTGACATTTTACAAGATTTAAATTTTTGTTGAGAGTATATGCACTCTTAATTAGTATAATTTTTTTGTATTTTATTATATGCTATTTATGTATAATGTGTTTGTGTGAGTGAGTGATATATGTCTCAAATGTTTGGTAAGAAATAAAAAGTGGAAATATATAATTATTATTGTTAGCATTACAAAAATGCATTGAAAGCTTACTGATCAAGTTTATTAAAAAAATTAGCAAATATGCTTTGAAGATTATTTTTTGATGCTATCATAAAAATGGTAGAATATAATTGAATGGACAAATGTAGTGATTACTTTGTCTTACGAGAGCAATATTTAGGAGTTACGGAGTTAAAGCATGAATTGTATAGATCAGAACAGCTGTGTACTTAATACATTAAGGTAAATATCAAGAACCCTACTAGTGTAATCAAATAACCGTATATAATTGCTCGTTAAATTTTAAGAAAACTTCACTGGAAAAAAAAAAAGTAGTTTACTTATTTTGTTATAAAAATTTTTTTTTTATCAGGAATCTGAAAGCTAGTTTATGAAATCTGGACTTAGGAAAAAAATTTCGAGTTAATTGAGAATGAATGAGTTCTTTTAATGCTTTTTTTATAAGATAAATGTGTAGATGTACATTGATTTTATTCTGGCTCTAAAATTTGTCTTTCATTTAAATACCTGTTCTAATAATACTTCATATCTTTTTCAGTAAAATTTTACCTTTCCTGACTGCGAAAGTTTATATAAATAAAAAAAAATGATATTTGAATATTTTAGCAAGGATTAATTATAATTTGAATCTGATTCTTGGGATTTTTGAAAATTGAAAATTCTTCTAATTCTCATTGAAAATTTTTGTTTAACTTGTGCATTTATATAATAGCACCCATTCAGATTAGAACTGCATTTTGGATGAATCTATTTAATAAATTTTGAATACTTTTCATCTTTGGTTCATCATTGTGAACATATCATGAATGAAAATTCATCCTTTTACTTACCGATTGTATTATATCTAATATCATGTACATAGAATATTGGGATGATTTAACATGATTACTTTTGAGTATAAAAAAGTACAAAAATATAATATAAATTTTTTTTTTTTTTTTTTTTTAACTTTCAATACATTAAGTTTTCTATAGATTTATAAACACTCAAGAAATAAATATAAGGTGTTTGCATAATTTTTGTTCCTTCAACTTTGCAGTATATTTTGCTCTTAATACAAGGTACTAATATATTGGACAAAGAGAGAAAATATTCATGGCAGTTCATTTATTTTCTTTGGTATTTATTTTGGAAGTCTTTTCCCACCTTTCTGATGGGCAACTTAAATTAAAAAATATACTTCTATAAAAAAGGCATGTTATTTTATTGGATGCATTTTCCCATGGAAATAAAAAAAAGTGAAAATTTTATCTGAAAAAAATGAATCGATGTCTGAGCTGAATGCTGCATGAGCTTTTAATTATTTAAAACTATTAACTTTCTAAAAAGAACAAATTAATAAAATTCAAGAGATTTGCATCCTCCCTCCCTCCCCATTTCTTCTAATTGACAAATGCTATTTTTTATTTTTTGAATTAAGTTTCTTATTTAAGTTATAGAAATTGTGTTTATTCATTTTTGTTCAACTGTCATTTTAATATATAATCCAAGCAGAAAATTATGGTGTTAGATTATTAATTCAAATGGTTAAGGTATATCAAGTTCGTGGTCGAAATGGTATTTACAAAGGGAGCCTCTTAATATCTTTCAATAAAGCCTGATTTCTAATTTGATATCGCTACTAAAATTAATTTTTGACATGTTAAACTATTTAATATCTTTGTACTGCTTGTACCTATTTATTTTGTTGGGGGCTTTTTAATTTAAAAAAAATATTTTATTAATTCTCCTTAATTTATCATGTGTGAATATATTAGGTAAAAGGCCTGTGAGGGCAAAGGAAAGAAATTTTAAAAATAATCTGCCATATATGTATCATTCTAATCAATTATAACTATTTTCATGGAAAAGCTTCCATTTAATTAATAGGAAAATAAAATTAAGCAATGTTTATAATAAATGTAAAGGAAAGAAACATTTATTGAATCGGCTTAATTTAAAAATATTGCTACAAGGATTTATTTTAAAAATAATTGTTGCTTTGTAAAGGAGAATTTTTGGAATATACACCTCAAATAAAATAAAATGAAAGAAATTCATTTAAATTGATCAAATGTAGAATAAATAAAAAAATCAAAATAACTTGCGACTTCATTCACTCATTAAATTAATGCAAGTGGCTATAATAAAAATTTTATAACATTAAACATATTATAAGCTGACCCAAATTGAAAAAATTGCTTTGGCATTATGGTTCAGAGTTTAGAAAACAGTAATTATGGCATAAATATTGGCTTGCAAATTCAATCTTGATTTAATTTTGACACTTTTTTGTAATATTTGGCCTAGCTTTTAAGTGTGACATAGTAGAATTTAACATTGGAGATACTATCATTGACCTAATCTTAAAAATAATATGGACTATTGAATGCTAACTAAATTTAATCATGATTTGTCATATATTCGAATGAAGCCAAGTGTTGCAGTAAAAAGCATATTCACATCATGATAACTTAAAATTCAAAAGAAAATTTTGTTCGTTGTTTTTGAATGTGTCTTTTTATTTTCAGACATTTCTTTATTGATGCATTTTGAAAATATTTTGAAAAAGAATGAAGCACAATATCAGAGTGAACGTTCTGCTTCACCAAGGTAAGAATATTTGTAATTCTTTTTTCATATTTATCTATAAACTCAAATATTTAAACTTGTGTACTATTAATTACCGAGATACAGTTTATTGTACTCTTTTTAAAAATCCTTTGACAAATGGTTTTCCTAAAACATCTTGGATAATAGTCTAAAATATATATAAGAAAAGTGTACAACTGCGGAGGATTGGTAAATGTTTCCATTTTAATTACTATTTTTATATTAAAAAAGAGTTTCTTTAAATTTGCTTAATTTATTTACAGTTGCAAGGCAAATGATTTATTAACTTAAAAATATAATTTTTCACGTTGTTTTTTTGTGTAATTATATTGTTGGAAAGATATGTATAGTGACTCTTGTCTTAAGATGAAGGATACCTAGTAGTAAAGGAAGATAAAAATGCTCTCTATTTTTACATCCCAGTGTTGATACAATTAGTATATCATGAACTTGATTTATCAACTTGTAACAGGTTTGTTCAAAAGTCTTGCCTCATCCAAATCAAATCTGATTGAAATATAGTGATAACTGATTAAGTTAATTGTAGCAATAAGTTCATAAACTAATTTTTCCCCTTGGTTTCGTAAATGAATGTTTGCTTTATTAATTTATTAATACTTTTTTATATCTTGGATATGTTTTTGGGTTTTGATTTGTATCTTTAAAAACTTCTCCGTATGATGAATTGACATTTTTATCCCCTTAAGAAGTTCACATTAGCTATGTCTTGATTTTTTTTTTTTTTTATATATATAACTTAAAGTTAAACAGAATGGATTTTCATTTTAAACTAAAGTCTTGGCCTTTTAATATTGTAGTTAGCCTTTTATGCTTTCAAAATTTTCTTTAAAATATCTAAAATGTAAATTTTTTGTTTAATTTTTAAAACTGACAGTGTTAATTTTTGCATGATTTTCCAAATCTTTTATATATTCACTAAATTTGATGCTATCCATTCAAAAATCTATTGTTTTTTCCTTGTGTGATTGCATTTCTATTTGTGATTTTTATATTACATTTTTGCTAGCAAGAGACTGAAAGACTAATTTGTTTCATATATTGTTTTTTTTTTTAATAAAAACTGGCATGTAATTCTAAAATTGCATATTTAGTGATACCCACAATCACCTTTGACCTAAAGATTTTATTTTGAATCCTTTACAACGCTTAAAATTTATGTGAATAATTTTCAACGCTTTATATTTGTGTTTTTGAATAATGCAAAATTAACACTTAATATTTTCAAAGTATACATGTAAAGCGACTCTTTTTGAAAATATTTAACTTAATAGAATATTTATAAAGTAGAGATAAATACAATTTAAAATATGTAAAAGTAGCATATTCCTCGAATTATCTTTTTAATTTACAGCTGAAGAAAAACATATTTTAGTGGAATGGAAAAACAAGACTATTTAATATTACTGATATAGATACCTTTTTGCTGTTGGATATAAATTGCTGTATTTTTAGATTGGTCACCTCTTATCAGTATTTTCTGTTAAGGACTAAAGATATAGTACGTTGTCGTTGTACAATTAGCCCTTGGTTTAGTGGGTTAATTTTTTTTTATCGTGTGCTGAAAGTTTGTAAAGATTAGGATAAATCATTACTATTCGCAAAACCCTTATATCATTATTGCACCCTTTGAGAGACCAATAGTCTGCATTCATTCTTTTCATCTTCCCATTGTTTTCCTTTTCATCGAAGTACAGACCTCATTATTGCTGTAGTAATTTATTGCAAACTCATTGTCTTGTATATTATATACATTTATTATTTATGAATAATTAGTTTTCTGCTGTTTATTTCTAGTCACATTTGTTTAACATTTTTTTGTTGGTTTGCCTGCTTTCTGATTCCATGTTTGAAAGGAAAATTGGATCTAGCCAATTGTGGGTTTTGTGTGGGTAACACATTTTTTTGGCCTCCACTTCTGGTAGATGGGCGGTACATCTAGTTTCTGGATGTTCCTGTCAATTGATAGTTAATCTTTTGTAGTTCGAACTTTTAAAATTCAAACACAGAGTCGCTTCAGGGCATCTCCCAAGGGTGGAGATTATCTTGATTTGCAAAGGTCCTGATTAGTACTAAAGCATGAATCTGCTTTCACTTTTAAGGTTTCTAGGTGGGTGGTGAAATCTGGTATTATATATATTTCATTAAATCTTACTATGCGGGCTTACATTTGTGAAATTCATCTGTTAGTTCAACATATGATTCTAGTTCAGAAAAATCAATGAAAAAGAAAAATTTCATTTGTAAATTTTCTTATTGTGTCCTCACATGGTAAAGGAGCTGAATACTGTATCTCCATTTAAAGTTCCAATTCCATTACCAGTGATAAGATCTGGTGATAAACTTAATATGCGGATCCATCCTCATTTTACGTTGATCTGGCAAGGTTTAATATCTGTACCAATTTAATGCCTAGGAGAATGACATATTGTGTTGGCAAAATACAGAATAACAAAAAAGGATTTAAAATAGTTCCTGTAAAAAAAAAAAAAAAAAATTAACTGTAAAATTTTATAATTCTGTTCTTCCTAAAAATTTTAAAGTATATATCTCAATTGCCCTGTTTGACCATATATATATTATTAATCCAGTAAAATGCTTCTATTGTCAGGAATATAATCATTCAAAATCTTCTTTCAAAAGTAAAACAATCCGTGTTCAATCTCTGTTACTCCTGGTGACATACAGAATGCAAAGCTTGTCAAACAGTGTTAAAAGTGAATTCTAGTTCTAGAATTTTGGGAAAATGAAATTATTTTTATAAAAAGAATATGGAGTCACATTTTTAAACAGATTCCTTCAGAAATACTTTGATTCTTGACTCCATCTCCATCACCTCTGCTTTTGCTGATAGTTGTCCTGGCCTTAGTTGAAGCTAATAAGAAAATTACCAAATATAAAAATAAATTTACCTTAACCTGAAGGAAGAAAATTAGCATTATTACTTATGCCAAAATAACTAAGCTGAGAATAATATTAGCAACTTATTCCAATGTTTGACCTACATGTTCTTTTTCATAATGTCTGATAGAGATGTAACAAAAATAATTTGCCCACCACTATGAAAACTGAAGCTCCTTTCCATTGAAAACTTTAAACCAATTTACTCTATTATTAATACTAGTAAAAAGCAAATCTACTATTAAATCCAAATTCAAATGTGCAAATCAATTTAATCATTTAAGTAAAAAGTAAAAATAAACTGGAGGCTTAAACAAAATGAAACATTCTAGACATAAATACTTAATAAGAAAAATTTGAGTCATCAGAATCCACAGAATGCTCTTTTTTAATAATAGTGATGCAGTTAAGTATAATGAAAAAGAAATTAATTCTGACTTTTTAATCAAATTCACTTATATTTTGAGGTGTCATGTAAATTACCAAGTGCTTAAAATAACTTATCAAATTATTTTAAGTAAGTATTGTTTTGAAATACATTTTTGAACTGATATTATCAGACCAGTTATAATCATATTTGGCACAGCTTACTCGACCAAAACTAATCTTTGCACCATAAAAATAACCGGCTAATATACTGTTCATCCAGAGTTGCTTTTATGATGAAATCTTAAAAAGCATGGAACTCCTTCCCATGTTTTCTATTTCTTATCTAATCCCCTTGGCAACCAACCCAACCACATTACTGCGTTTATCTTCCTAACATGTCAGTAATTGATGGTCGTTAATTTAAAACCAAATCAATTTCGGTTGCAGTAACTGGTGTACCTATTATAGAGTGTCATTGGGGACTTCTTTTTAACCTACCTCTTCATAAGAAGTTGAATATATTCAAATTTTGGATCTAGTATTTAAATTTTTTAAAAAGCAGAAATATAAAAGTTTATAAAATAAGTGCTGAAAGTTTTTTAGTGTTTTAAAAAAAATAGCCATGGAAAAATTAAGAGATGAATTTTGTTTAAGAAAATTAAAAAAGAAAACAAATTAAAATTTTTTAAAAATATTTTAAATATGTATTATCTAATAAAATTGTGTGTATGTTCATTCAGCAGTTATATTTCTCGTTACTATTTTTAAAAGTCGTCTTTCTTTTTTTAGCAGTCACAGGAGATTAAGTTTAGGGACCAAACAAAGGCATTTAAATGACACCAAATCGCATGGTCGAAAACTCAAGAGATACTCACATTTATCAGAAAAAGTAAGTTTGTTTAAATTTTTTTAAACTGTTCTTTCCATTAAAAATAAATTTCTATGCATAATATCTATTATTTTCATGCATTTGTAATAAAATGTAAGTATATTTTTTAAAACTTAAAGAAACTGTTCTAATGAAATTATTGCTTGAGTATTTTCAACACTTTCATGAATATTTTTCTGGTGATAATTTAAAAAAACATTTTTTTTTTTTTTAAATTTAATATTTTCTTTTTATATTAACAGACCAAACTAAAATTTTAACATATATAATAATAATAAAAAATTTATTTTCGGACAAATTTTTTATGGTTATTAATTGAACATTTTAAAAAACTTTCTAATATCTGTTTTTTGAATTTATTAAAGAATTTAATTTTATTAGTTCATTTTATTAGTTTCAATGTGCAATTAATGGAATTTTTAAACTAACAGTTGAGCTCTTGTTTTTCCTGTTAGATTCAATTTTAGAACAAACAAGTTTACACAATGTATGCGCAGACACACATATACAAACTATATATATATATTTATAATGTATGAGCAAGGCAGTTTAAACATCCTAAAGGATAGAGAGTATTCCAAACATTCTCAATCGGGTTCAAGTCTTAGAGAATGCGTTGGTCAATCCATTTGCACAATAGTCTTTCATGAAGATAACTTATCAATTGTACTCTGTGTGTTGTAGCATCATAGTTTTGTAGAATGAAGGATCCATCAATTGTACTTCTTGCATAAAAGATGAACAATTGGCTAAAGAATAAATGTGTCAATATAAGCCATCGTGAGAGATATTGCCCATATTCAATTGATGATCCACAAAAATCGATCCCCTTCATGGGTAAGTGATAAAAGCGGAATCATGGCTTCTTCCATTGTCTTTGGTCAATTTGCAATCAAAACTTGACTGATGAATAAAGAGTGCATACATCTATTGATTTCCATTCCAATTGATACATGCCAATGTACAATTGAACCTTTTCGTCGATTAATTGATACACTATACACAGTGCCGAATGTTTTGCATTCAACCCATTTTTGTGAAGTCTTCCACATGCAGTTAATCTTTAGAGCAGCCTTCCAGTAGCTGCTATAATAGAAAATCAGAAATCAATTCGGTATAGCAGTTCTTATACCTCCTTGCAGTTATTTGCAAAATAAGATAATTCACAATTATAACTGATTTTTTTTTTAGCCATACTTTTTAGAAACTTGATTCGGCTATATAAATGCGCTTGCATTCAGCCACATTTGAGTTGTTGAGCCTTTGGACAAATAAAAGTGGAGTATTCTTATAATTCTTCACATAATTAATATTGTGTACTGCATGTCAAGGCTTTTTCTATCAATATATGTATAAATACATGTTTTTATCTTTTGTTGAAAGGATAATTTTTTTTTTTTTTCTTACTAGATAAAAAGACCAGACTGTTTCAGAACTTTATTTAGATATGAAATAAATACTATGTTTTAACTTTGCTTTTTTTTTTTTTTTTTAATAGAATACAGAAAAAGAAGAAGAAACATTTCAGGAAGCATAAACTTGTGTTTGGAAAGTGGCGGAAATTTCAAAATAAAAGTACATATTTTTCTTTTTATACAAATTATTTTTCTCAATATAATCAACTCGGTTGTTTGCCTTAATTTATATTTTTGAATACAAGGGTAGATTTGTTGTGTGTATAATTTTGTTTTCTTTCTCTATTTTATAGTTCATGCCAGAGATCGTTGCCGGCCTTTCAAGCTGCATCAAGTTGCAGTTCCCTTGATTCACCAGTGCCATCTCCTATGTCATTTCAGGATGATGGTAATTATTTCCCAGAAATTCTTACCATTATTATCATAAATTCATAGTATTCATTTCATGAATATTAAGATAAGACATTACAAAAGTGCTATTAGTGATATAGATTATTGCTACTATTAACAGCAAAATTTACAGAACTGTTTATTTTTTTTTTTAAATTTCAACAATATTTTACTGCAATTTATTAGATTTTTATGGATTCTATCTATATTTAAAGTTTTATTTTATTATTTACAATTCTGCAAAATATTAAAATTTAACATCCATTAATATTTATATAAAATTAGTTATTTACATATACATGAATATAAATTTCTATATGCCATCTGTATCCCTCTTTTTACTGTGGTCATATTCTGCAATTAATTCTTCCATTATATCTTCAGAATTTGATGTGCCACCAATTATTTAGTTAATATTAATTACTAATAATGAATTTTAGGCTCTGGATTTGATGGAAAAAGGAGGAGAGATGACAATCAATTTGATATTGATGATGTTATCATTCCTTACAGTAATAAAAGAGGTCGATTAGTGAAATTTGAATTCAAAGATATTGAAATCCCTAGGTAATTATCTTCATATTAGTTCTTTTATGTTATCTTTTCTTTTTGAAATTTGGCATGATAAAAATATTACTTTACATGCTTCTGTGATGCTGTTAATGCCTATTTATTTTCACAACTCGTAAAGCCTCCAGTTTATCATAATGTGTATAACATGTTTTATGTTTATTGGCAGTAAAAGGAGATTCCAAATATAAAGCATTTTTGTTTTGAAATTTTCTACAATCATTTAAGTGATAGCATTAGAAAATGATTAAAAGAATGAAAAAGTATAAACATAAATTCTGGTATGGTTTTATACATAAAAAGTCGTTTACCTATTATTTTTAAATTGGAATGCTTGTCAAAAGTAAAAAACTAGAAATGCTAAAATCAATTATCTTTAAAATTGGTAGAAAACATTTTATTTCAGTGGGGAAAAGGTTTATAATAATAGTTCTATATCATCTAATACTTTATCTTGGGTTTTTAATAATTGTTTTATATTCATTTATTCTAATTTGATGTACAATTTCCATTTCAGTTGGAGATCAATAGAATATGATAAACTCCAATCAATTGATATGGAAGAAGTATGTATATGCATTTATTTCTCCTAAAATGTTCTTTGTTGTGAAAGCAAAAATAGCTAATTGAACTTTTATTTTTATTTTTTTAAAGGATACTTCTGATACTGCTTATATTAAACGACATGAAAGTTATGAAGTTGAGGAGAGGAAGATAATCAGAACCGGTGGTGGTGCCCTGTGCTTTTTCAACACATGGCAAAAAAGGGCAAGGCGGCAACATCGTTCCGATTCTCGAGCTGATAGCAGTGGTGCAAATACGCCCGACCCAACTTTGATTTGTGACCAAGATATCTTGTTCCAGGATACCAACTCCATGCATGCAAATGGTCCTTTGTCACCAGCTTTATCCCCCCCAAATACACCATCTAGCTCTGCGCAGGTCATATCGGATGATTCTCAGCAAGCATTGGGCAAGAAGAAAAGTGGTGGAGCTAAAAGACAGGAAGAGTCCTCCAATTTCCGAGCAAGCATTGCCGATTATGACGAGGTTTCGCCTTATGAGCGACGTACTTTTCCATTATCTGAAGATATGATGGAAGAATTAATTGCAGAATATGACCACAGTAAAGAGGATACAGATGTCACGGCTAGTGGACCGAGCTGTCCAGCTTCACCAGCGAGTTCCACTAGCACCACTTCTACCATAGATGAGGATGATATTACTGATCCAGAATGGCGAGTTGTGAGGAAAGAGAGTGGCCCTGAACAGGCCTTGGTTTTAAAGTTTGCTAAAAGATGAGAGTTGGTGCACTACGTTTTTAAGGAAATTGATTTGTACCTACTACAGTTTGGCACACTGGTCTTCTGCAACAGTACTGCTTGCACTGTTCTTATATATATGTAAAGGAAATCATCGTATCTCCCACACTGGTTGTGTACGTAAAAGTGACACTGTTCGTCAACACTTGACAGATACAAAAGGTATTGTACAAAATCATCATAGGAAACCTGAACGTCCCTGTCTTCAAATCATAATTGTGTATATATTGTATATTGTAACATGGCAATGTTGTCAACTCTACCGTGTATCTAAATAGATCAATTGTAATTATATTGCTGTTTAGTCATAATCATTACAATGGAAAAAAGAGGGGGGCACTAATAAATTTTATCATACTCAATAAAAGCATGGAAACCGTGAAACAGAAGGAATTGGAAAAAATTGTAAAAGAATACTGCTTTTTTGTTTTAAATTCTTGTACTTATGTAAATAATTAATCATGTTTTCTGTACTGAATGAAGTGTTATTTGCTTTTATGCTTAGTGTATTATAGTTTTGTTCAAAACTGTAAAAAATGAAAAAAAAATAAAGAAAATAAATTACTAATTAGGCATATTCATGTTTTTTCATAAGAACAAAAGAAATTTGGATTTCTAAAAATTTTAAATATTTCCTTCTTTGGAGTTTGTTTTTGTTTAGATGAAAATAATTTATGATAAATCCATGAGATTTATACGAAAACTGATCATTGTGAATATAATTAGAAATAAAAAATTGGCTCACAAATCTTATTCACATGAATGGATTTTTTTTCCCCTTATAATTATATTGTTTTAAATAACCTTCTGTTTTTTTTTTTTTTTTTTTTTCTATTTAAATTCATTAGAAGAAAATTGGTATCCTTTCATCAATTATAATTATTAACAACCTAAAACCTGTTACAATAATAAGTTTCTAAATAATATTTTCCTAAGAAAATAAAATATATTAGAAAAATAATTGTTTTATCAATTGTTTATATTCTGAAAACTTATGCATTCTTGTTTGTATAAAAACTTGGAATTTTCAGTATTAAACAAATTGCCCTTAATATAATGGCATGCTTAATTGCTTTGTTTTATTAGTAAATGAACTATTTAATAGCTAAAATATTAACATGTATTTAAGCATTAGTAATTTTGAAGCACATTAAAAAATGGTTATGAATGATAGTATCTTTGTTTTGTCATTAAATGTTGTAGTCTGACCACACCGATCATGTGGAAAATTGGCAAGTGGTCAAGTCGGATTGATTAAAAAAAAAGATCAGACATCATTTAGAGGCAATCTAATTGCAATAAAATGAAATCTAACTTTTAAAATTTTAAAATGCATATTGGAAGAAAAACTATGTAAAAAAAAATTCCACACTATACTTTTTTATTACCTTAAACATTGTAATTGAAATAATTAGGTTTTTTTTTTTTTTTTTTTTTTTTTTTTACACGAATCAACTTATAATCTTTCTATGGTTATATTAGTGCTGGGCAGACATGTTCAATAATCCTAATTATAAAATTATTGGTGTGAAGAGTTTGATCAATTCCCAATGACTTTTCGTTAAAACAGTTTTAGAATTCCATTCACTTTTTTGTAGTGTAATATGACTCGAGAAATATTTTTCTTTGTTGCAAATTTCTTCAAATTCTTTGTTTCAAATGCTCTGTTTGTTTTGTAAGGCTTGACAAGCTGTAGTTGTTATGTATTCTTTGCTACATCACTGCAGCTACTTTCTTGCAAGTTTATATATTTAAGATATATTGTATATGCCATCATTGCTGTGTTACCATCAAAATGTTTTTAGGGGGCTTATGGAAGAGAAAAAAAAAAAGTTACATTTTTTATTCTTTGTTGGCTTCTCAAAAATGGACGTATGTTTTTTTTTTTTTTTTATTGATTTTGCAATAAGTTATACATCTCATGGGGAAAAAAAATACATGTAACATTTCTCCAACTACATTTTATTTAAGTGTTAATATTATTAACATCCGAACACTTGAATTAAATTTAAGTGCTTAAATTCAAGCAAAAGTACAGTTTTCTATGATTCATTGCATTAAAAGAACCAAAAGTTTTACAAAAATGAAGATATTTTTATATAATTCAAATTTTGTTGCTACATTTATTTGTATCAGATTATGCTTATTTATAGAAATGGGTTTTTTCAAGCATCATTGGGGTCGTTAAAAATAAACTTTGTTTGAATTGCTGATCTTTATTGCTTTTAATATATGTAAAAATATAATTCACATCAGTGACAATTAATGTTTTATAAGACTTTCTTTTTTTTAAATTAGAAGCCAATGATTTCTCAATCTCTATATAAATTTTAATCAAGGATTCATTCTACTTATAATTCTTTGGATATACTGTATTTCTTAAGCTGCATCCGGTGCATGAGGGAAGAATGACATCCATTAAGATATTTATGTGTTTCTCACCTTGTACATCAAAGGAACCCCATTACTGAGCAGCTGTCTCACACAGCCAGAGATAACCTGCGTTGCTTTCAGGGTCAGATGGAGACCTGTGGAGCAAAAGCCACCCGCTGTTTTAGTGCTCGCCTTTAAATATAACATATTTGTTGAAACAAAATGCTTTATTATTGGTAGACAAAGTTAAGATCACAATTCTGAAACATATTTACATTTTAACTACTTCCATAGCAAATTTTTATATAAAGAGTTATTTAAAATGATTTCTTATTTTTTTCCCTTGAAGAGAGAAATTGCAGTGGCAGATCAGATATAATATTAGCAGAAAATTATGAAGCAAAAATATGTTTGCAGAAAATTTGGAAAACATTTTATTTTACCAACGCAATAAAAGCTACATAAAAAAAAAAAAAAATCATTCTGTTTTTATATTTTCAATTTTTGCTGAATATGCAGTTTCACTTACAGATTCATTTTTTCTCTGTGCAAGTCCACTGTCCTTAGTAAGTAGATTTTTACTAAACCAAGAAGGTCGCACTTTGTCCATTTCTACTATTCTTTTACCTCTAAAACTTTCACTGTCTTTGGGGTCATTTTCATACAATACAACTACTTCTTTATCGATAGGATCGAGTTTCAGTTCTTTCATAACAGCATCTTGCATTAATTTAGTTTCACTTTTGACTTTTTTTCGAACAATTTCCTGTATGGAATAAAACACTATGTAGTCTCATTACATTTTGTATTATATCAAGAATTTCATATGTAATCATATATATATATGTATGAAATTACACAAGGAAACAGTTCCTATATTATAAATTAAATTTATATGTACGGAAAAATACATTCACACGATAAAGTAAGAGCCCATACATTATTGGTTTTTATGGTGTAACATTAAATTGTATGTGGACATGCCTACTAACTTTGAGACTTATCCTTCAAGAAAATGGCTAATGCATAAATTGTGTGATTGAATGCTATCGAAATAAATCCAAGATATTTATTCAAAAGAACATAAGGATGAAACAGAAAATATTAGATGCTGAAATATTAATATTTTTAAAACAAAATATGAAAAAAAAAAAGCAAAAATATTTAATTGTGACAGATGCACAGAAATCTGATAAAATATTTATTAAAAACTATAAGAACTGTATTGGACACAAATTAAAACCAAATAATTACTATGCAAACCAAAAGCTTATAAAAAAAAAGAAAGAGAGAGAAAAGCTTAATAAAATAGTTTTTTTAAAGGGTTTTCTAAGATCATTCCAACATATATTAGTCTACCTATGAAAGATTTATTTAGGAACTTATGATTAATTATAAAAAGTAGCATTTCAATATACAAATAAATTTTAAATATAATCAGTATAAATGAAGACTGTTTAAACTGTAAATTTTCTTTAAAATATTTTTATGTACTTGTTTTATTTTTGAACACCATTACATATACTACATTTATATAAAAAAAAAAAAAAGGTTTTTTTATTTAATACTAAATGAAATAAAAAAATATTTAAACAGTCTAATATGGTTTAAAAACTTACACCCTTAGTTTAAATCTTGATAACCATTTTTTAGAATAAAAAAAATACTTTGCATTTCTTTTTAAACAAACTCTTACTCATTGGAAACTTGTATTAGAAATGCAATAAATTTAAAAGAAAAATATAAAGCAATTTTTTAAAAAAAGACGAATATGTATTGACAAATATATATATATAGTAAATATAATATTTATACAGAATTAGTATTTTCAAAGGGGAAAAAATAGCTATATAAAAATGTTAAAACAGCACAAAGCAAAAATTATATTGAAACAAACAAAATCAATTCAATGATTATATCTACAAGTAATTAAAAACAAAATGTTAACATCCATCAATGAATCTAATTTAAAAATCAGTAATAGTAAGCAATTTATTCATTTTGTGAAATTTTCTCGAAGATTTAGTAATCATACAATTTTTTCACAATGCAAATATTTTAGATAAAAATAAATAAATTTCAAATTCTATTAGTATTAATATAAATTTTACTTACCACACACTGTGTGTGTACAGGATGAAAATGACCACAAGCATCACAAACAATAAGATTTCTTTTAGGAAGTATCATTTTTCCAAATCCCATCCTCCTAGTCATCCGTCTTTCTAGAGAACGTCTACGTTTGGGTACTCCCCAGAGAAATCCATCTCCAATAATATCATTTAATATTGACTGTGCATCTCTTGGCTTTGAAGAACGAATTTCACTTATAGGATAATTATTTCCCGCTAAGCATAACTCTGAAAATTAAAAACTCATGTATAATCATTAATACTAGGCATCTCATTAATCATTTCGCATTGATATAGGATATTTTTCGTATTTAGGTTATCACTCAAAAGGCAATGATTTAGAGCAGGGGTGCTAGCTATATAAGAAAGTTAAAGCAGCATAATGTATAAATTAAAACCACGGGCTGCATATGACCCGTCTTGATCATTTTTCCGGCCAGTGAAATTTATCAGACTTTACAAAATATATTTATTTTATGATGGCCAAAGTAGTGAAAAACTAATGTATTAAAAATACATTATTTATGCCTCCATATATTCAAAAATTAACTGTCAGATGATGAGAAAAAAATTAACTTTGATTTTAAAATAATATTCTTGTGAATATATGATAGACATTAAATTTGTATAACACTTACGTCACAAAAGAGAAATTCTCCAATTTGAGAAATCTGGTAGAAAAGTTGTCGTTTTTTTTATTCAACTTACACATTCGAATCGTGTTTTGTGAAAATGAAATTGACCCAACACAAAACACACGCTCAAACATAACGGACATTAACCTGCAACACCAATTATGATGTGCAAATACCCAAAGTAAGATAGATTTGCAAAAGCTAAGTGAAAGAATGGAGAAACAAATATTTTTTAATGATTTCGATTTTTATTTCATTTATATTTATATATTTTTTTTTATATTTCATTTTAAGTGTTATATATTTCTTTACAATGTGCTTTTAATTATTTTTATATTATCTATGTTATAAGAATAATAGTAAATACAATAATAATAACTCATTATGTTTCAATTTTTTTCACTCCAAAAAAATGTCTAAATTTAATAGGGGATATATAATTTTATATGCCACCCATGGAGTTATGAAGCATTTCAAAGTCGCACGCAAGATCATTCGAGTTGGCCACTCCCTAATTTAGAGACATTTTTGAACAAACATGAGAAAAACAGTATTAAAGTATATTTAAGAATGTCAAAAGGGGGAAAAAAAAAGATTTTAGAATAGTGAAAATATATTTTTCTCAACACTGTTAAAGAATTTCAAACAGCATTGCTTACTATTCCTGGTAGTAAAATGGCTTACTATTACAAAGAAAAAAAAAAGATGATCATTAACAAGTAAATCTACAAATTTGAAGTAAATTTAACAGTACATAGAATAAAATTTAAGAGGTGGTAGATTATATGCCATATTCAAAAGAAAAGAATAATGCCTTCTTGAAGTAGGCTTGAATAAACAATACTTAGCAAAATGCATATGTGGTGAAATGTAAAGTGATTTTCAATTTAAGAGGTACTAAGATGAAAACCACAATTAAATCTATCCATCTAAGTAGATGGGTAGTTCCCACGTACATTCTAGAGATCAAACCATAGTTAATTTATGGACTTTGATCATATAACATTTCATGATTATATGAATATATAATTAATGAAATAGTATAATTAATGAAATCATGAAATATTATATGCATGATTATATTTCATGGTTTCATTAATTATACTTCATATTTGTTCATTTATTAATTTAAAGCTGAATTTAGAAGCAGCATTATTTCATGGCTGTAATATTTCAGCTATAAAACACACATACATTATTTTAAACAATTTTTTTTTTTTTTTGTTGCTACTTTTTGTTGCATACTATTGGTTTTTTTTCTTTTTGTTGCATACTAAAATTTTTATTTCTTTTGTTGCAATTTTTTAAATTAAAATAAAAATGCAACAAAAGAAATAAAATTTTAGTTTAAAAAAAATGTGTGTAGTTTTTAAATAGATTTAAAATATAAAGTAAATTTATATGATGAATTATAACTTTTTCAATCACTATAAGCCCTCTTATTCCAATTACATTAAAACTTAGAATTTTAGCAATTCTCCACTTGTTGGCAGATATAAATGTTGACAAATTATCATTCATAAAAGCAGAATCAGAAAAAAATATCTTAATTACATAAAATTATAAAAAAAATATTAATAAATCAAAATAAAATTAATTCTAATCAGAGGTATAAAACTATGAATTTTCTTACTTGCATCCCATGCAAATGAAAAAGAGAAAAACAGCTTTAAAATTAAGGATGCATGATCTTAAAACCTTGTTTGCTTTTAATTTTTACATTTTTCTATATGAATATATTTTGATGCTTTGTTACAATTAAAAATAATTTATCTATTTTATTATTTTTCCTTTAAATTGCAATTAAACAATAAGTTTATAACTAAAACTTCGGTA